>JAPMUY010001669.1:0-72500 GCA_026901105.3 Galaxias olidus | reverse complement strand
AGATCGGTACGGCTGGAAAAGACAATTAGACCCATTGGCTGAAGCAAGGCCCATCGATCATCAAGTAGTTGGAAAGATTATAAATTGTAATTCAACCCAGGTTAGGTGTGCATGAGCATGGAGTGTGAGTATGTGTGTGTGTGTGTGTGTGTGTGTGTGTGTGTGTGTATGTGTGTGTGTGTGTGTGTGGGTGGGTGCGTGTGTGTGTGTGCGCATGTGTGTGAACTGTGTGAGCGGTGGCTGTTGGGCGTGACTTAATCCTGCAGTCCCAGCCCACCCCGCCCTGTCTGGAGATGCTCTGAGCAACACAGCAACACAGTAACAACCCACCCAACCAGCCAGACCTTCCTGGAACAGACAACACAGAACATCTCTCATCCCCCTCCATAATTCATTTCTCCAGAAAAACACTGTGTTCCGAGAAGTCTCTCTACAAGGTCACCTAACCCTCTCTGGCATTTGGAGACAATCCAAACATGCGATCCTATTAAGGCTGACCAAAAGGTTTTTGTTCCTTTTTGTATCATTTTATGGAACGAGGTCCGACAGTCTTAAGGATGACGATGTGGCCCCTGAAAGGTGGTGGAACAAAGATGGATGCTCTCTTTCGTTCTGTGGCAGTTTATCTTGTTACCAGCCTAAAACCAAAATCCCTCCCTCCTTTCACGACGTGTGCCAGACTATCTATTAGTGTAATGCACAGCAGGACGAGTGTGAAGTGGAGGAGAGGTGCCCTCCTGGCGTGTGAAAGCAGACGGAGAGAGGGAAGAGAGGAGAAGGAGAGACTGGAAAGACTGGAAAGACTGGACAAAAAGAACTTGAGAAGATGGAATAAAAAAAGAGTGATTGGAATGGGGGGGCAACAGAGAGGAAGAACGGCTTCATGAAGCCGTGGGTGTCTAACCTGTACTTTAATTTATGATTGGATTTAGAGAGCACAGGGTTAAATATGTTTGCCCTTTTTTGGGGGGAGGTGGGGGGTGTCAGAGAGAGAGAGGGAGGGGGGGGGCAGCAGACAGGTATTAAGCAAGAAGATCAACGTAATATTGAATGCATTTGATGTCTGTTACCTGCTGGCCTTACACTACCAACAGCCTCTGGTTGATCTTTGACTAGGACACATCTACAGTGGCCCTGTGAGGCCAAAATAAACTGACCGTTGTCAAAGACATTAGAGGCCATTACATTAACAGTTACAGTCAAAAGGAGATCTAGATGATGAGGGCTGAAATGAGAGGGTACCTACTTAGGAAACAGATATACAATTTGAGATATACAATTTGTTTAGTCCCCACACGGTGACATTTTACATTAAAATACCAGTGCCTCTCAGTATTGTAGAGCTCGCTTCACTTCTACGCCCAGCCTGTTTCTAATGAATAGGTCATCGCCATATAAAAGGGTGTGAACCTAGCCTCAGCTCCCAGATGGTGTAATGCCCATTAAATACTAGGAAGGATAACGGCCGGGATTTTCCTCCAGTTTGCAAAGAGGCTGATGAGTCTGTATACTAATAAGGCTACGAGTCTACGAGTCTTTCCTAATGACACAATGAACCTGCCCCATGAGTCTATTAGCATGTAGTCTGTGCTAATAAGACTGTATCCCCTGAAGGACATTCTGTCGTCCTCTCCTGATGGACGGGGTGACATATCCCACGGTCGGCTGGGTCATCGTGATAAAATCAGATATTCTAAAGCCACATTACTAAGACGGGCTGATCTGTGCACGTGCACTGTTGTGCTTATGAACGTTGACGTATTCTAGAGGAACCTGTATGACTCTGTAATCTCAAGCAGACATCTGTGCCTCACCGGTCATGTGGTTTAAATCAAACGCACAACGTGCACCGCCTCATGACTACGGTATCACCGTCACAGTGTGAAGTCATGGCTGAGCAAACACACACACCCACACACACACACACACACACACACACACACACACACACACACACACACACACACACACACACACACACACACACACACACACACACACACACACACACACACACACACACACACACACACACACACACACACACACACACACACACACGTGTGTGTGCAACAGTGTTGCGTCATGTAGGACCCAGGAGGGTCTTCACGTCTGAAACACATGCCAAGACCAGGGCGGGTCGGAGCTAAGATCCCCAGGGAACCATTCAACATCCTCTGGCCCATGGTCGCACGTTCTGGACTCGAAAAGGGCCTAGCCTTTGTGTGTGTGTGTGGGTGTCTGTATGTGGATGTGTGTGTGTGTGTGTGTGTGTGTGTGTGTGTGTGTGTGTGTGTGTGTGTGTGTGTGTGTGTGTGTGTGTGTGTGTGGGTGTCTGTATGTATGTGTGTCTCTTTGTGCGTGTGTGTGTGTGTGTGTGTGTGTTTGTGTGTGTGGGTGGGTGTCTGTATGTATGTGTGTCTCTTTGTGTGTGTGTGTGTGTGTGTGTGTGTGTGTGTGTGTCGGTGGGTGGGTGTAGCAGCACAACATGCGGGCCTTACCATGTGGTAATTCACAATTTCCTGGAGGCTCTCTCCACACTTCTCCAGGCATTCCTGCAGTGGGGCAAACACATGCACACACATGTAGCAAAGAACATATATCACGTTAACCCGAGGTCACCGACAGACATCCTACTATCATTTATAGTAAGAGGAAATGGTGACTCAATACTATCAGAACCCATTTTGTACTGAAGCCATCAGCCCAATGTTTTTGAGAAAAAAACACTAGTCTGTCAATGTCTTCTTATACATAAATCATGCACTGGCATTCATTTTTAAAGAACAGAAAATGTCACAGCAGGTGCTTGTTACAAATCCGACGAATTATAGCTGAAGCTGTACTTCATTATTCATGCTCCTTCCATAATGAAGTGGTAGGCAGAGAGGGTGCCTGTAGTAGAAAAGAATCACACCCTTCCAAATAACTGTTTTTTTGGCTGGCATATTCAGTATCCTAGTTTAATCAAGAGTTCTCTTTCAAGTGGAGAGCATGAAATAAAGTCTAATATATATCTTACTCCACCCTGAACTGAACTGTTTCCATTAACATAATAAATATATTTCGATTAATATAAATATGTTATATTTCACGTGCTTACAACAGCTGGGTCGCTGGCTCTGGACAATACTGTTTATCTTTCCGACTGTTATTGTTCAAGTGGGAAGACATTGTGGAATGCACAGCAGGAAGAAGAGGAACATGATTGATGTGTGTATATTTAAAAGGAAAATACAACTCAGTGCTGTGGGTCCGTGTGAGTCTCAAACCTGAGCGGTCTGAGCGTGTAAAGTCTCTCTCTCCTCTCTCCAGCTAAATCACAGACTTGAGCCGTCTGAGTGTGTAAAGTCTCTCTCTCCTCTCTCCAGCTAAATCAGACACAGTGTAATACTTCATTCTGCAATTTCGTTTACACATTGATACTGTAAAACGCTACCAGGATATCCGGTGACATTCATATATGGTGGTGGGGGAAACGTAGATTTGAGAAGTACATCTAATATAGCAAGTTTTGCTTAAAAATCTTGTGTTTAAACGGCTGTGTAAGTTGTGCAAAATATAAAATACAGATAAATATAAAATTATTAAAATACAGATTGGTATCACAACATTAAAGAAAGCACATTTATTTCAGAAGCATTATGATTGCATAGGCCAGTGTTTCCCAACCGGTGTGCCATGGCACCAGGTGTGCCGTGGAATTTTGGGAAAGTCCCATTTGGAAAGAAAAAAATTAATTCTTTTGCATTAAGTTTGTTTCGGTTTTACATCTGGGGGTGCGCCGCAAAATAAAAAAGTTTATGCAAGCGTGCCGTGGGTTGGGAAAGGTTGGGAAACACTGGTACAGGCACACTTACAGATATCATCTCCTCCTTCTTGCACTGCTGGGAGAGGTCCTTGATGCCATTGACAAACAGCTTGTTGGCACTGACGTAGGCCCTGCCCGCCTCGATCATCCCACTGCACAACTTCACCAGCTGGACAAGACCACAGGAACAAAAAAAAAAGAGAGGGGGGAATCAAGAGTTTGAATTCAATGATAGCATTTAGTCTGAATGTCGACGGTCGAAGTCTAGATTTATTTTATTGTGTAGTAGCTGACATTGTCTTTGTTGGAATGCATGAGAGCACACACAGTAACTTCTAAACGAGGGCCCGGCTCCGTAGTCCTACCGAGGATGAACAGGGTGCGTCAAGGCTGGCAGCCACACCAACCCCCAGTGGCAGCTAGGACCCAGCTGTGGAGGCGCTCCCAGTCTTAAGCAGCACGTGCACTGGCAACCACCACTTTCCCACTTTACTGGTAATAGGAGAAGCTACAGACGAGCACACTGTCATTACCACTCCCCTGGTGCAGCGCTAATGTGTGAGTGTGTTTTATTTGTTGCTAGTGTGTGCGAGTGTGTGTCTCTGAAAAAAAAAAGAAGAGGCCTTCGATTATCACCCGCGGCGCGGGAGTTCTCAAGGTCGCAAACATGTCACGGCGGTTTATCACTGGATGCCAGCAAACTCCTGGCGACATCACCAGCCAGATGTGGCGGAGGATTAGGGAGAGGTGCGCGTCCACAGACGGCGTATCTGTTGATGGAGCGCACACTTCCCAGTTTCGACATTTTAAGCGTGATGTTTATGCAAACGCGACCTACAAAAACTGAGCAGTCGTCTGGAACCGCGGTATTTCTGTGTGTGGGTCCACGTGCACAACTTCACCAGAGACGTTTTGCACGTGGACGTATGGTGTGCTTAGGAAGTGGCCACGTGGTGGTTGTTGTTGTGTGGGCGGTTGTTGTTGTTATGTATGTGCGTGTGTTTGTCAGTGTGCATGAACAGAAAGCAGGTGCATGTGGCCTTCATTTTCACCCTCTGTCTTCTTCTTGTCCTACTCTCCCTATCTTTCTCGACATTTTTGTTGTTGTCTCGGTGTACTTGTGACAGGGTTTCTGCTCTGATTACGCTCTCACAGGCTGATCAGGGATCTGTCAACGTTTCACAACATGCTTAGGAGAAGGTGATCTAATCATAAGAGCCTCGAGGGCCAGGCCAGAGCCATGGCTGTCACACATATATGTGGGGATGCATCAGTGTGTGCGTGGGCTGAGGAGTCACGCGTCCACGTAGACTAACCAGGCCACGTCTAGGGCCACAGACAGGCATCAACGCCATAGACCATGAACACCGTGGTGAAAAATACCCACACGAGGAGAAAGAAGGAAATACTACTTCCTAAGTCAAAGTAACGTTTTATTTAAGCACGACTTGGGAGTTGCCTAGCTCAGGCCTCCCCACCTAAATTGTACAGCATGCTGTATATAGACAGAAGAGAGAGATCAATTCTCACTGGTCAAGCAGTAAGATAAGATCAAAGTAATGCCTGACCCTGAAACTGTATTATCCCTCCACTGATTTACCGTGTCCTCTAGCTCGACCTTGAGGCTCTATTCACAACAGTGCATCCGTTGAGTGCAATTAACCAGCCCCTATGACCCCCCATGGCCAAATACCAAAATGCAACCTCCGCTTGCTAATCTATTAACTTATCTCCTGCCGTACCCTCCGGCCAGTGCACTTCAGAGGCCTCCTAGATCACATCAGAGACAGCTACTCATCGATCCTTTCATCCTGTATCTGCATGGCCGCTTTCCAAGCAATTAGATGCCGTAATGATACTGACGTAAACTCCACTAGCATTGCATCCGTTCACATGACCTCATACCGCTAAAGCGACTACTCAATAGATGAATTGCATTCCCATCCCTTCACATGTAGCCTAATGGGCCTTGGTTGATTTGTGGCGCGTGTCCTTTTCCAGCTGCTACACAACACACTGTCCAACAGCTTGTCAGTGACGTGTCCTCGTACTACTGTACCATGGCATAGTATCTATCTAGCAAAACTCTGATTTGCTTAATATAGATTTAGGATTTGCATTTCTAACTGCATGGCATCCCCACAAGTCGTCTGCAGGGATTAACATGTTAGCGACATAGTAAACTCACCAAGCAACCCGCAGAACAAGACAGTGAGTGTGTGTGTGTGTGTGTGTGTGTGTGTGTGTGTGTGTGTGTGTGTGTGTGTGTGTGTGTGTGTGTGTGTGTATGTGTGAGTCTTTATGCATGTGCTTTAAAACCATCTATATGAGGATCAATGTAATCAGTGTTAGCACAGTAAGCCCTCTGTGTGTCCAGCAGTAAATGTGCGTGCTTCTCTATACGCTTAGTAATATACGTGTGTGTGTGTGTGTGTGTGTGCGTGTGTGTGTGTGTGTGTGTGTGCACGCATGAGCTTTTAATGTTCTCATATGAAATGTCTCAGGGGTATAAAAAAGGGCCTTGTTGGAGCTGGTTGGACATTCGCTGCTCACATGGCCACCCTCTGCATTGGCTGGACCCTTTCAGCTGGCTCTCTCTCCAGCGTGTGTCACAACCGGTTTACACGCTACCAAGAGTCCAGAGAGGGACACCCTCTTAGACACAGCGCCAGATGTGGCCATGTATTATCTATGTACCATGGATCTGCCACTGTGGAAGTTTACCAGGCAGTACCACACACATCATGGCCAGCATCTTAACCCATTGTCCGTCATTTGAGTTGGATAAGGTGTTTTGAGGTGTCCTTCGGTAAAAAAAAATATTGAATACAAAATGTCTGGAAAAGACACACACTGAACAAATACCGTTCAATAGCTGTAGTGCAAGGAGGAAACGGACAATTGCAAATCGTTACACACCTTATCTAGTTTGGCTTCGATCTCCACCACGTCCGTCTCCACCTCATCGATGCCAGCCCTGTGGAAACAAAAGAACGAGGTCAGTCCCAATGACAAACAGATGCAACACAGGCAGAGAGAGAGGAGCATCCAAGAGCTCTCAGACGCACTCGTAACCTAGTTGCGTGTACAGGAACCACATGTTAGCTGCAGGTGGGGATGGGAAGGAGACAGAAAAGCTCTGTTTGAGTGCCACCGACGGATTAGTGGTGAGCCTCGTTTTCGTGGTGCATAGTAAGGAATGAACCACAGCCACATCGTTTAGGTTCGGCTTGAGATCTGCGGCAGAGCGAGGAGGAGAATGCTTCTGAGGAGGAGCTAATTAAGGAGGAAAGAGTAGGAAAGGATTGGACGATCTGAGAGAAGATGATTCATGAAAGAAAGACTGGCTATACGGCATCACAAATGGTAATCGATAATGCCTTTCTCCTCACTAAAGAACCACTGTGTGTGATCGGCGCGTCAGCCGCAAGCCTCTCCCTTTCACATGGGACAAGGAGGGGTTTCGAGACTAGCCCCCATGTCTGACTGCTCTTTCACCTCCCAGCCAGTTGTGTTCGTTTGTGTGTGTGTGTGTGTGTGTGTGTGTGTGTGTTTGGGTGGTAAGTGGGGGAGGGGCAAATGTCAGAAGCCCAGATGCCCCCTGAATCCACCCTCGTGGCCCTTTGGGGCTTCTACTCCATTAGGCCTAATATACACACTCTAAGATATGGCACACACACACACACACACACACACACACACACACACACACACACACACCCGCGCACTCACAGTTAGAAAGGGTCAGTTGTTATGGCAACTCCCTCTTTGTGGGTCAGAGAGGTGGGAGTTTCCTTCTACACAGCATGCCTCACTTTTAGCGCCTCTTTACACACACATACACACACACACGTGCACATCATAGCTCACCTCTTATTGAGCTAGAAAATCAATACTGTGCTCAGGAATGACTGCCTACTCTTTTTATGCCCAGTGCAGACTGACAACACTGAGATAAATATTAAAGATAATTTCACAATTTAAAAAGTAATATTTCAAGTTCTATGTTGGATTTAGTTTTGCTGTATAACACATTCCTAACCCCAGGACTCAGAAACCTCAAACATTTATTTAGGACGTTTATTTTATTCTGAGGAATAAAAGGTGAAGTACAACATTTTGAAAAGGAAAAGGGTTTGTAACACAACATTGAACTACTGCTGACGCAAACTCTTAGCAAAAGAATACCTTTATCACACACCTCCATTTCTGATACCAGCTGGAAGGGCTGGAAACAACTAAATCATGGTTCTACTCCAGGAGTGAATGACCTCATCATTGTGTTGCCAAACCCTGGGATTCTAACCCAGCCCTCTGACACATTTCTCCACCCTGGCCCAAAAAAAAACACCATACACCTAATCCAATCTCTCACTTAAAACGAGATACAGTATGTGTTTCAATGTAAACAGAAAACTTGAAAAACCGTTAAATATGTTTTTAGAAAATCAACATATGTGGTTGGTCAAAAGTCAACATGGTGATTTGTGTACCCAACCAGGAAAAATATGTTATTTTGACCTATTTCTGAATGGTCGCTACAAAGGAATGTTTATATTTTGGTGGTTGAAGGACAGCTGTGGGGGAGGGGCCATCCTCTGTGATGTCAGCAGGCACCTGCTCTATTGAGGTACATGCATTCCCAGCATTCCTATCTTCAGCACAGGTTTTCAGAACCACTCTGAGAGGAACAGCTTTCGAGGTCCTCGACTGGCAGCCTTTTTCCATCTCTTTAGCTTTATCTTTCTTTTCTTTTTGGCAATTATGGTCAAATAGACAAATGGAAGAAAGATTAGTCTTTATGTACTCATTTAGCCTAAGTATCTTGAGTTGTAGAAAAGCGCTATATAAATATACTTTATTGTATAAAGGTAGACAAAAATGTATTCAAAACACACAGGCACAAGTGGGCATCACAAATGCTCAAGTAAATGCAAACAAACAAAAATGGGATGTATACTGCTGGGAGAATTGGATATGAGGTGTTAGGGCAAACATGTAGACATGATCATGTACACACGCACACGCACACACACACACACGCACACGCACACGCACACTTTAGCACTTAACCTTGACTTGGATGACAGCTTTGTGTTAGAGAATTGATTTCTTGATTACTTAAAAAAATGTGTGTGTTTGCATGAGTGACCAGGCTGTGTGTGTGTGTGTTTGTGTGTGAGAAGTGAACACATATGAGTGACCAGGCTGTGTGTGTGTGTGTGTGTGTGTGTGTGTGTTTGTGTGTGAGAAGTGAGCACATATGAGTGACCAGGCTGTGTGTGTGTGTGTGTGTGTGTGTGTGTGTGTGTGTGTGTGTGTGTGTGTGTGTGTGTGTGTGTGTGTGTGTGTGTGTGTGTGAGAAGTGACATATATGAGTTGTGTCCTACAGCGGAGTGCACCACAGAGATATTGGATTAGAGAGAAATGGAGCAAAATCCACTTCCAAGTAAGGATTAAAGGTAAAGCATCCCCGCTGACACATCGATGTCGAGAAGATGTCAGTCAGCAAAGAGTGTGTGAAAATGTCGCCTTGCGTGTTTGTGAACATGTGTTTATAACAGAGAGAGCAAGAGAGAGGCACAGCATGTCACAGTGGCTCTTTTCACATCACATTATGTATGTGTGTATTTATGCGTGTGTGTGCCAGTGAAGTATATGAGTTGCTTATACTTACATGTTACACATGTCACATTGACTATCTTGGTTTCAATGGATATACAATATACAGTCCAAGAGAAATGCACTGTTGGCAATAGGCTCTTACCAACCTAGTCTTTGAGGGGGATGGGCACAGCCTTGTTACATGTGCCTGTACTGTAGAGTTTGAATCATTCATGTGGGGGAGGGTACTCTCACGTGCACTAGCTCCACGTGCACTCCGTTAAGCCCCAAAGGGCATCGGCTCTATACAGAGTTTATTCTTAGTCCCACGCGTGTGTTTACTCTAGCGTGAAGCTTCAGCGGCTCTCCCCTCTCATCTCTTCATACCGAGATCATGTACACAGACACACACACACACACACACACACACACACACACACACACACACACACACACACACACACACACACACACACACACACACACACACACACACACACACACACACACACACGATCGCGTGGCTTCCACTCCCTGCCTCCCATCCCAATCCAGAGCTCACATGTCTTCCAGGCCAGTGCCGTCAAACACAATCAAATCCGTAGGACATTCCATCTGATGAGGGACTACAAGGACACTGACAAGTTGTAACAACATTACCCATGATGCTAGACACACCCATGGTCAGGAGGCCGAAGGCTGTATTAGCATTGTCCTCGGATTCCGTACCCACAAACCATGTCCAAGGGACTGAGACACACCCTAGGGCCCAGCATCATCCATTAACATTAATATAGACGTGGTTATATTACCCCCACACACCACAATCAGCCAGAACAACAGAGAGAAAAACAGTGAAGAAGAAGACATAGCATATATCGAGCCAATTACAAATAGAAGCTACAGGAAGATACATCGAATTCAACGGGCAATTTTTTTTTTTGTGCAGCTCTTATCTCTGTATACCTAATCTAGACTATTTTGGGATTGACAGGGATAAACCGTCTACAGTTGAAGCCAATATAATCTCCCTATTATTCCAGGAAATCTAACTCATTTGCTGTAATCCGGGCTGTCAATCAAGCAAATGTGTTTAAAAGAAAAGCCCTTGAGGACAGAGTATAGAGGAATGCTTGACAAAGTCTTTAGTCACAATGAAAGACCACACATGTAGAAGCAAGGGGTTAGCTAAACCTGGAGCAGATTATAAGGAGCAGCCGGTTGCTTGGACACAGTTGTCCTGGGATTGGAACCAAAATAGAATCAACTGGGTAATGTGCTTTAGAAGGAGAAAACAGTCATCCAATTTCTGTAGTGTGTGTGTGTGTGAGAGAGAGAGAGAGAGAGAGAGAGAGAGAGAGAGAGAGAGAGAGAGAGAGAGAGAGAGAGCTTGTGCCCTATAGTGTACGTGCGCATGAAGACATGTGATTAGTGTCTGGAGGAACACACATTTAATTAAACATAATGAGAACCAGATCAGGTTTGATTTAATCTACAGCTCTCAGGGTGATACCTTGCAATCCTTAATCTAATCTAACAGCAATAATATTATCATATTATGAGTGTGAGGAGGACGAAGCACCAGACCGTACTGTATGTCCATCTAGCGAGTTACAGTATATGTTTGTGTGACTGACCACTTCATATCTTTTGAATAACTATGCTATAACTTGTCGGGTGACGGGTCAACGAGGAGGTGCTGACTCAGCATGCTGCACTGTAAGAAAAAGCCCAATCCATTCTGGAGGAATAAGCTGCATGGAGAGGAGAGGGACAGACCTGAGACTACGGTGTCTGCTGCCATCGCACACATGGCCACACACCCACACGCGTGCACGCAAACAAACAAGCACACAACGCCGCTCGTGTACGCGCCTGCACACAAATAATATTTTTTATTATATATACATATACAGTACTGTGCATACGTTTTAGGCACGGGATGCTGTTTTGAAGGCGAAGGGGGGTCACACCAATTGTTGATTTGAGACAGATTTGCTTTGCCCTCACTTTGTATTTTATGAATTGATAAAAAAAAAACAATTAACATTTATATTTTTATATATAAATATATTTTCCTAACTTTAAAGACTTCACACCTGCCTAAAACTTTCGCACAGTACTGTATATATATATACAGTATATATATATATATCTATATCTATATATATATATATATATATATATATAGTAAGCAAATGCATGTACATTATATGAATAGAGCAGAGATGATGAATCAGACTGGCAGACAGCGAGAGGCAGACAGAGAGAAAATGTTCATATAGCCACACTCTTTGACCCAGAAATACATGGATTTAAATATAGTGTACATTCTCATTTCTAATGCATTTTTCATCGCATCCCCTTTCATCGCTTCCCGCCAGCCCTCCCTGCTACGCACACTTCAGAATTTCCACCTCACAGAATCTTAAGTAGGCAGTTCCATGGCAACGATGCGGTGACCCCGATTACCATGGCAACTGTCCTCCGTGTTTTTGTTTTTTTCTTCATGTTCACAACTGACCAATTTCCTCTTTGTCTGATATCTGTATGCCCCCCCCCCCCCTCGTCTCTTTCACCTCCACCATCTTATTCTGCTTTCCCTCCCCTCATTCTTTCTTTCTTTTCCCCCTTCACGCTTCCACATTCAACAAACGTTCCCCCCTCTTCCGACTCATCCGAGACCCCCCCCCCCCCTCTCATATCACTCCCCGATTAGTGGTGATAATTACAGTAGGCTCAGTTAGGTGTGGGGGGCTGTCTGCTAGCAAAACCACATTTATTATTGCTCTCAGAAAATACTGTAATGGCCATTAGTGCAGGCATAATTCAAATACAATATAGTAGGATTGTACACTGTTCTGGATGGTTGGTGAAGACTTGTAGCTATTACAAAAATGCTACACGAGAGTCGGTGTGCGACAGGTATTTTCTCTAAAGCTTTCAAAATCTCCCTCATCATCTCTTGACGTGCTAAATGTATGAAACGATGTCGAGCATTTCTCAGCACATTTCTCTTTGTCTCTTTGCCTGTTATTTCACACCCCATCCCTTCCCCTCGTCTGTTCATCTGTCTCCCTCCCCATCGCTCTCCAGGCACTGAGATATGGGGCACAGGTGCAGGTCTGGTAAATGTGAGTGTGTGTGTGTGTGTTTGTTAGCGAGAGAGGAACTGGCTTGTCCCGCGGAGTGGAGAATTACGGTAGCCACCTGCGGTGCATCCTCAGCTGCTTGTGTGAATGTAAGTTTGTGTGTGTGAATATTTAATACACGTTCGCATGTGGGGCGACAACTTTGTCAACACAGACACAACTGTTTCCTAAAGGAAACACTACCACACCACAAGACTGTGTCAAATGTACTATGAACAAGCCGCACGTGTGTGCGCGAGTGCAACCTTCCAAAGTCAGTCCCACACTTCACTTCAAATGATCCCGTTGACACACTAACAAACACTACCCCAAACAGAGGTCTATTCACACCAAAAACAAACCGTTCCAAACACCAGGCCCGCTGTGTGGTCCTTTCATTAGCTACAAAGATGCCTTTACAGCATCCTTTGCACCCCCCCCCCCCAATGATAACAAACAAAATACTGATTCCCCCCAAAAAAAGATCAACTGCACTAATGGCAGATCCCACAAAGAAGCTTAACATTGCTCTGACAAAACAAGAACAAGGACGGCTTGTCTTCGATTTAGCCCTGTTTTTAAAAGTGCTGAGTCGGCACTATAAGAGTCCAAGCGCATCTACTATCGAAGTTTTTACTTTTTGCAGCAACATGGCTAAATAAATAAATGATGTCCCACAAGAATTTATCAGCCGGAATTTGATTTCATCCCTGGGATATTATATTTTGTCCACCTTCAACTGTAGAACAGACACAAAAATCTATTTTTTACAGTACATAAAGTGCACTTATTCTGGTTATAAGTGTGTATGGCGTTATCAGGTGCAAACTCTTCACATGCAGGTGATAAACCTGACTAATTCAGTCCAATGATACACACGAGACGTATAATGTTTCACAAACAGCCATAATGTACATGGGCTTTAGTCACACTTGTGTAGAAACACATCTGACCTTTCCTGTCCGTACTGTATATGGGTGGCATTTGGAGAAGTGAAATCATTCCACAATGAATCCCATCTTCCGGGCATGACTGGCGGACAGTCACCCTGTCAGATTCCGGGCCTAGAAGCAACAAGAACACTTTTTCCTACCTAAATGTAAGCCAGGTGGAATTGCCTGCTGGCCAAATGCATGCCAACATTCTTGTGGAACATTTGTTCTTGTCTTTCAGCGGTAAGGAAAGGAAAGAAGAATCGAGAGCGGGAGTGCAAAGGCAAAATGTTAACGCCGTCGAGTTTATTATCAAGATTCATGCAGGAAAACAAACCATGTTACATCACCACGAGACGCAATCACTCTACTTAGGAGACTATTAAAACTTCAGCCATTCCCATGAAACCAGAATCTACCCCTACAGGCAGGCCAAGGGGGAAAGAGAGGCAGTGCAGAATAACAGGAAGAAGAAGGGGAAAAAAAGAAGAAGGCATTCTACTATCTGCTTTTTGTTAATGCACGCACTCCCACACACACACTTTTTACTTACTCTACCTACAGCTAAATTAAAATAATACGTCCTGCTGTGAGGAAAAGCAGTCCCAATTGTGGCTACATTTGAGCTTAAACGAACCAATTATCATCACGCAACCCATTTACACGTTGCATTCTTATCATTGGAAAACATCCATCCTCTGCTAGGTTAGGCCTAGGTTACCTCCAAGTAAGACTGAGGGTACAGGCATCGCTCAAGCCATTTCTCTACCAGCCCAAGGTTCAGGTCCATAGGTTATCTATGGATGGTTATGGGTCTCTTTCATCACACCACATAATGAGGCTCTCGACTACTCAATTAAAGACGGAGCCAGAGACACAGATAGAGGACGGAGGGATTGGAGAGAAAGAGAGGAAGGTTGGAAAAAGGGATGAATGGATAAAGATACAGACAGTAGAGGGTGATGCTATGCTGTGCATAATAGTGTTAATCCACAGTGATTTCCATGGGCTTAAAATAAACAGAGACCCACCAAAAAATCTGGAACTAATCAATACGATGAAGATTTTAGAACCCCTGACCCATGGCAACGGGATCAGTGTTGGCCCTTTAAGAAAACACTGGTACTAGAGGACTCGGGCTTTATTTGTCTCATGCTGTGTGACAAGAGGTCACAGTCTGCTGAAGAGCAAAAGGTCACAGGGACATACAGCGGACAGGCTGGCCGACGTTCCGCTGGGAAACAATGGGGAGAAGAGAGGAAGCCATGAGGACAGTGCAGATGGCCTGGGTGTCCTCGCCACTTCCTTCCCTGCCATTCCTTGGCGTCCAAAAGGGCCTCTGATCCTACCGCAGGGGGTAAATCGTAAGGTCAGGCTAGGGATGGAAGATCTCACACTGTAGCTGCCCCCCTACCGGAAAATAATAAAATACAGCACGCCAGGAGAATGTAGTGGGAAATACTAGAGTTAGAGAGATGGGAAATAATAAGAACCAGGAGGGCAGAGAGTAGAGGAGCCCCCTTTTTTAAGGCCTTTGTTTCGGGGGAAAGACTGCACACCAAGAGACTACGGGTGAAAGCAAATCCCTCTCGCAAAGACTCTCCCATTACTCCGGGGAACATTTTGACAAGAGTGAACTAGATGGAGCATTCCAGAATATCCAGATATTCTGCTTCTTAAGACAAATACCTAAATCATTCTGAACCTGGTAAATTGTACATGGGCGTGTATGGTGGACCGCCTCAGAGACAAAACTTCTCTTCTGTGTTTAGACGCGAGCTAAATGTTTACAGCAGTTGTCCATGTGTTTGTCTAGCTTTGAATGAATGCAGGAGAATGGAAGGGCCCCCAGTACAGTAATTATGATGGACAGGTCTGGAAGTCGTCTTTGAGACTGGGCATTACAGTGGGGCTTCTCTCGTGCTGTTGCGGCGGTTGTCTATCATAGCTGGGTCTCCTGCTCTCAGAAACACAGGGGAGTAACGTTGAAGGTTTGTTTACAGAGTTGGTGAATATTTTGGCTCAGCTAAAACAGTATAGTTAAACAGTGAAATGTTGTTATTGTTTCATTTGGAAGAAGGCCGCATCTTGTTATTCTGTTCTCTAGCAATTGTACATTTCTTCCCTTCCAGAAGTTATCAGAATTTCTATTATTTTACATTTACCTCCTTGGTATAATATGTAAAGCTGTTGTTCTTTATGGAATGATACCATTGTATCCTTGTTGCTTTAACCATCAAATTCTTGAACCAACTACTAGTCTTTTAACAGATTGGAGACTACAGCTTTGGTTAACAAAGCTTATAAAGCCTTAAAATGTTGCCCCAAGTCTTCAAGTGTGAGGTTACGAAAGATAATTATCGTAAAAGTGCATAATGTCCTCTAGGATATCGCAGCCCTTTACACTGACTAGTGTCGTTACACGGCATATGAATGGATATGGAACCAACATTCTCTGCTGGTTAGAATGGAAAACAAATCTAAGCACTTCAATATCAGTTGATTACTGTAATGCTTGCAACCAAGGAAAGTGAGCTTGAAAATGAAGAAAAACAAAGGAGCTTGTTAATTGTTCGTATACATTTTAAAACTGAAAAGTTTCTACTATGATACTACGTTCTATGATATGATGTTAACAAGAGTAATATAAGAAAATCTTGCTGATTAATGACTGCATTATTTTGTGTAAAAAATAAAAGGTTGTTAATTGATATACTCCAATGATGCAGTACAGAGAGAGGAGTAATCCCTGCAAGTAAATACGGGTACATACTGGTAAGTTTACAGGTAAGCTAAAGGTCACTCACATTGCCATTGCTTTGTACTATGAGCCAGTGTATTAACTGGAAAGCCAAGAAGATGAGGCTGTTTTATTGTTTGTTCCTGCTACGGCAAAAAAAATATTACACGTCGGATTAAAAAACACCGACAATTTGAACATGACTTTTACATGAAAACTTGAAAAATCTTGCATTTAATTATTTATTCTTTTAAATAATGTGTTTTTTGTCCTAAAGTAAAGAAAACCAAAGTGCTCAATAGTCACGACATGTAGTGGATACATTTGTGTTTGGCATGGGATTGTTAATATTGGATGTTATATTATAACATATATGAATAATATATGAAATTTTATATATTAATATAATATGCACCGAGCAAGTTGGACAATATGTTTTCACTCCCCCACATGTTTATGTCCCCACAAATGCAGAGTGACGGACTTGGCTTGAGTGTTGATAAACTGTGAACGGGGTGAGAGAAGAGTGTCGTTGCATTGGTTATAAAACGTGTGAGAAGGAGAACACAATGTCCCCCCCCCTCCCTCCATCGTCCAAGCTGACCTGGCCAGCTTTTACAGAACCTGGGGAAAGCAAGTCAGAATAAATGACTGGGCTCCTGTTATCTTTGGCAGTATTGTCTGGATTTGAGAGACCAGGCCTGGACACATTCCCCCTGCTGACACACAGTGAGCTCTGCCAACCAGGAAACAGCCCCTGATTAACACACTCTTTTCCATCTAGGAACGGTCCAATCCTGCCAAAAGCATGAGGGGGGGGGGGGGGGGGGCAATTTGACTCCCAAAAACTTTCCTAAGGTGCCAAGAGATGTAATATATCTCCAATACACAAGTGATTTGATATAGAGTGCAATTTGATTCCAGGGCCGGTTTGTCCCTGAGTGTAACTGCTCAGTTCTGGTTCTCATGTTCTGTGTACTGTCCCTACTTTACAAGGGGAACTGCGGTATCTGGTAGGAAACTACACAAGCCATTTGCATAGGCTATTGTTTTCATATGGATGAGCTACTTCTACAATTTATCACCTGTCCGCTTCTGATAACCTTTTGGATTGCTTTATACCCGTGGAAAACTAAAAGCAATCTTAAACTTGTACGAGCGTCAACTAAATTGCAAGTTTGCAACAGTTTATCAAATAAAGCTGGAAATAAAGCAACTTACATTTTGATTTTGTAGCCTAAACCAAATATGCCCTCCAGGCATATAACCTCTAAATTAAAAAAAAAGAATTCCCGTAGAGAACATCCACTACATAACGCTATGCTTCACTTAAATCTGAATCATATGGATGACCTGGCAGCTAAAGACACCAGGTACACAACTCTTCACAACAAACTGTGTCATTCGTGCAGGTCTCGGGGTGAAGAGCGATACTGTAAGCTTTTTATTCTTTGTCATATACAATCAAATCTTTAAACGTATGTCCTAAACTTGCCTTGAAGTAAAATGTGTTGCAGATAACCGCGATGGGATTTGTTGTTCATCGTTTGTTACGTGGAGTAATGGTATGGCTTTAGGGAACATTTGTCTTGCTTGGCACAATAGAAGAACAACTGTCATGCGTGTCATTGTTCCCTCCCCCGATGCAACAGAGTAACTCAAACCATGTTAAACCACACGTGAAGACTTGAGGGTTTAAATTGTTAACATGACTTTTCTCTGGGACCGCAAAAAATAAACTGTCAGTAATCTGAGGAGTCTGAAAACAAACAAAATATGAGCTTTTATTTTGTCTGGAAAGCCTTGCTTACACATGCAAACTGTATACACACCCACAGAGAAAATGAGAAAGAGAGATAGAGAGAGAGAGAGAGAGAGAGAGAGAGAGAGAGAGAGAGAGAGAGGGAGAAGGGGAGAGCTAAACGTTTTCTCCGAGTGACTTCCTTATTTATGGTACCTTGCTGTAGGAATGCCGTGCGGAAGATAGTGATAGATGGATGAAAGGATGGAGGGACAGAGAATCGGAGAAAGGAGGAGTGTGGGTCTGTGGGTTCAGATGTAGAACAGCTCTCCTGCCAGAGCAGGTTTACATTAACACAGGGGGTGGTCTTACGCAAGACCCCGCACACTGAGGTGTCTGGGGAGACATGAAGCATACAGACCAGCGCACGTGTGTGTGTGTGTGTGTGTGTGTGTGTGTGTGTATGTGTGCCTGTGTGTGTGTATGCATGTGTAAGAGAAAGAAAAAATAAAAGAAAACAGAGAATTAATAAATAAATAATAACGTATATTAAGCCCAGAGGACTCCAGACATCCCTGTACCGCGCGTGGTTTCAGCTGCGACTCTCTCCTCTCTATGGGGAGTCATTCTAACAGAATACCCCCTGTTCAGCTAGCCACATTATGTGTCCCACAGTGCTACTCCACGATCCACACACACACACACACACACACACACACACACACACGCACACACACACACACACACACACACACACACACACACACACACACACACACACACACACACACGCACACACACTATATGGAGCATACCCTTCCTTCCTCCCTGCCTGATATGTCAGCCATGCCCTCCATTAAGGGGGGGTGACAATGTTTCAGCTGTTACTATTTTCCACTTGTCTCCAACAGTCGATTTGTGGGGGGGAATGGAACGCCCGGTAGGGAGGGATGAATGGATGATGGGGAAAAAGTGGCAGGATGGGAATGTCTAAAGCTGACACAGCAGATGGGAACGTTTTCCTTTTGGTTGAACGGAAGGAACTCCATTGATATAGGATATATAGCGTAGCTCTACATTGAATAATGGGACGCTGTGCTGGGAGCAGGAGTCCATTACCTCTTGAAAAGCGATTTATTGGGTTCTGTTCTCCTCTCCCCATTTCTTGAAGATTGGGTTGTCAATCAAGTTGTGCACCTCAAGCAAGTGTAGCGAGGTCAAAAACGGCACAGTGTTGCTTTGAATCAGTGAAGAGCATGTCAAAGATGCCACGTTAACTTCTAAACAAGCTCATTTGGTAATAACATACCTAGTCATCATGTGCTCATTGTTTCACTCAGAAAATGTATGAAAACGTAACAAGCGTAAGATGGTTTTTAAATGAGTGTGTGTTTGTACAAGCCTGTGTGTGTTCGAGAGTGTGTGTTTCTACATGTCTGTGTGCGTGTGAGTTTTTACATCTCAGCGTGCGTGGGTGTATGTGTGTTTCAACATGCCTGTGTGCATGTGAGTTTTTACATGTCAGCGTGCATGGGTGTATGTGTGGGGTGTATGTGTGTTTCTACATGCCTGTGTGCGTGGGTGTGCGAGGGTGTGCGTGGGTGTGCGTGTGTTTCTACATGCTAGTGTGCGCGCGTGTGTGTGTGTGTTTGTGTGTTTTTACATGTCGGCGTGCGTGGGTGTGTATTAGGTCAAGCTGGAGGCAACTATTATAGCTCCCAGAGTGGATTCCAATCAGAATTGTAACGCAGTGCTTCCTGGGGTCTGTTCTCCAAACCGCAGGGCTTTTTCCCGTGGGATACATGCTGAACCCCAGCACAGGAAGGTGGGAAGAACGGGGAGGAGGACGGGGGCTGGGACAGAGAAAGAGGATGGGGGACACGGGTGCTAACGGAGAAATGAATATGGGGAAATGGAGATGAGAATTAAATAAGACAAGGACCTGCTAGTCGAGAGAGGGAACGAAATACAGCTTTAAAGAGAGGGGGGAAGGGGGGTCGAATAAAAAGTTGGAAATGGTTAAGGAAAGGGAAAGTAATGTGCAAGGAAGCAATTGTGAAAATAATAGCAAACAACGTGAAAGAAATTAGGCAGAGAAGGAGAGTGAATGAAATGACAGCGAGAGAGAAAGTCTGGAGAAGGTTCAAATTTGAACCAGCTGCAAGACTGGATCACAGATGTGAGAGTCAGAGTCAGCATTATGCCTGCGTGCTCGTACACACACACACACACACACACACACACACACACACACACACACACACAGTTGCACACAGTCCTACGAAAACACATTGTAAAAGAAGAGTTCTGTGGCAGATTGTCTTAGGGACGGGCTACATGACTTTAACATTTGTCACCCTGGGCTAACTTTGTCTGAAAAACATACAGGATTTTTAGAAACAACTAACTTGTGACTGAGACTAGCGCTGAGACCCAACCATGTTTTTCTGTCTCTGTGTTGGTAATATGTTCTTCATTCAGACAACAGCCATACAAACAAAACAAAAGAGAAGGACACTTGAGGTCATGTTGCTTTTGGTGTGGCATTCTTTACATATACATTATATTATTAACATTTTCTTTTAATATCATTATATACATTATATCTTATATGTGTGCATCTTGGTGTTAGGGTTTATAAATGTATATATCTATCCATGTGACTAGAATACATATCCTATCCATAACTCCACCTTTATTAACTTGTATGTAATGTAATGACCTACATCATTAATCTTGGCAGGTAGCCAAGGCAACAGTATCGTCCTGTAACTCTGGAGACCATCCATCCTTCTCATCAGATATGCGCCTACAAGGTGGGAGGGAATCTACTGTAGGCAGACCTGGTGCACCACACAGAATCTCCACACCCTGTCTCTCATGTACAGGTACTGCTAATGAGATCACATGGGCAAGGAGGAGGGAGGGATTGTTGATGGTATAAAACAGAAAATTGTAGGGAGAACATTAGTAAATAGAAAGTGTGGGTGTGTGAGTCAGAGTGAGAGTGTCAGAAAGAGAGGGAAAGAGAGTGTCAGAGAGAGAGAGAGAGAGAGAGAGAGAGAATAGAAAGAGAAATGTATAGAAAGAGATTCTCACGTCAGCTCATGCCCTCATCTAAAACCAGTTGGTCTGTTTAAAAGAGTTCCCCCCAATACAATCAAGTACGTTCCAAACACTTGTTAGAGGTTAACGGTCTTTCTGCGGCATTACTCATACCAACGTCACACTCACCACGCATTCAAAAGAGCCTCCATTCGGGTTAAAAGAACACCAGTAGTGGAGAGAAAGTGGATCTTAAATATCCAGATTGACATTCACTCATTTAACCACACAGAGACACCGTATTACCACAGACTGTAAGAACATTGACGTCCTTTCCTTTGTCAAGATCAATATGGACTGCCCCACCTGGTCTCATTTTAGTGGCTGACCAAATTATGCGTGTACTTTTGACACAAGGTGTTAATTGTTAATATGGTTTAAAAGACGCATGTACACACCAAATGCTGGAATCAGTTTAAAAGTTTAAAAGAAAATTCTTAAAATCCAATCTCGTTGAGTAAGTATGCCACATGGGATGTTGCTAAACTCACAGACTTCTCCAAGGTGCCTCAGTGGGTCTGTAAAAATAATGACCAGAAAGCCAAATGACACTGCTGACCTGTGAGCACCATGACCTTATGACACCACTTTGCCTTCCGTGTGGAGCGTGAGAAATCTCACACACACGTTACCAGCCGGAGAGCTAGAAACAGGTGACCTCTTACACCTAAAACACAAGGCCATGACCCCAGTGGGTACATTCCTGGAAAATGGAGATTCTCGGTGCCAAGAAGGATAGAATTAGGTAATTAGGGCTAATTAATGTCTGAAGCATTCTATGGAAGACATTTTTAACACAAATGTGCCTTTTGGTGATAATCTTATAGCCTACCTAACTCATTATGGCCACCTAAAGCGTTCTCATGCACAACCTGCACATACGCCTGCTTTCCACAAAACCCTAAACATGGCAAACAAAGCCTGCTTTGGTGTGCGTCAAACAAAGGGAGGGCTACAGCTTGTTTGCTGCTGCTTGGCCCGGTCCCACATATCTACCTTCCCCATTCGCTAGTGTCGATCGCCTCCCCATGACTGATTTAACATCAAGTCTGGTAGAGGGCACTGGTCCCAGAGGTCATGGTTAAAATGGTGGAGGGGGAATCCCTTTCACCCACAAGCAACTTTTACCATGCAGCATGGAATAGTTAATAAAAGTAGCACGTGTGGAAAAACAAAAAAAAAACTAAACTAAATTATAAAGCCAGAATGCAAGAATTAGGAGAAAGAGACATTCCGCGATGTAGAAAAACATCTCCACCCTTCCAGAGGTCGCCAACAACATAACGTCAGGCCGCGTTAATCAGGCCATCAGTCTGTCTGTCAGCAGGCAGTCAGTCTGTCTGTCAGCAGGCAGTCGGGCTGGAGAAAGAACCACCCGGACGTGCCAAACCAGTCGCGTCAGAGCCAGAGAGTCTGCAGCTCACCAAAGCAGGCGGTGAGTCACCCGGACAATGCGGCGACGTGATGAGACGAGAGGCAGCGCACGCTGGCGGGCCAGGGAGCCGGGGAAGCCAGGGAGCCGCACAGCTCGGCAACAACAACAAGCAGGCAGAGAGGAAGGAATTGTTCCGCGTCGAGTCGTAACACGTCCAGACAAGGCAGAGAAGGTAGCATTCTTCAGGAAGAGAGATTTGTTACGCCTGTCCGGCTCAATACTTTTGAAAGAAGGCTATTGTAGAAAACAAGGCAGAGGGTGAGGAGGACAGATTAGAGATGGTTCAGACGGTCTTATAGGGGTACCACACCCTACGGAACTGTGGCACCCCTTCCTACAAACACTAATTATAATCCAATAATTGTTACACTAATGTGCCAAGAAAAGCTAACTTTGACCTTGAGGTGAGACAGTGGATTAAAAAAAGGATTTCTCTTATATAAAAACTACAAATGATTGAATGTTGACATGTTGACATTGAAAAGAGGGAATGACCTCTTAGGATATATGTACAACATACACACTGTAGATCAGACAAAGAACGGGTCTTTCTCAATAATAGACAGAACCTATACCAAATGTCATGTGACCAGTCACCACCCTCCTTAATTAAAAACGTTTTTTTTATCTAAGCATCCTTCAGCAAGAATTATATCATGCCAAATGTAGTCTTTCTGTGTAATGTGTATCAACAAGTGTTCATGTTAAAGTCACAACAAAAACATAAATCCTCTCCTGGTTTTCAATGGAAAAACAGATCTTGTAGCCCACAGCCTTTCTGCTGTGGTTTCACATTTTCTATGGGACATAATCAATTCTGTTTGGCAAAGCAACTGTGCATTCCAGGAACACTGGGTCAAGTTCATTGCGCGGCAAAACACTCACGACTAGCAGTCCCCACAATGTGAACCAGCAAAATCGCTGGTCTTTAAATAGCACAAGCTATAGAGGTCACAAAGCAGATTAATGATATAGCTAAATCCATAACAACCCCCACTCTAGTGCATGGACGTGCATTTTAATAATCCCAAGTGGGTGGAGGTACCTGCCGCCTTGTGAATATACCATCAATATGACCTTTTGAACTGCAATAATCGGACCACAAACCCCTTCAAACCAATTTCCAGTATCCTCCATTACCCAACAGCAGGGGGGGGGGGGGGGGGGGGGATTTGCTGGTGGTCTGCTATCTGTCCAATCCTAGCGGGGGATCTGTATGTAGCAAAAGAGCCAGGCCAGTGTGAGTATTAATGGGATGTGTAGGCTGTTCCATTGATTTAATGGACAGGTGGGTGTAGGCAGTAAATCCTATTCCATATTGTATATGGGCCCATACTGTAAGCTGCTAGCAGAGGAGATCCAGCGGAGAGATGAGATATATAGGAATCTGAGTGGGGCAGGGAATTATTCTAGCTTGAACCTGTGTGAGTGTATATACTACACATTATGAAGGCGTGTATGTGAATATCAAGAAAGCAATGGCAAGTTCAAAAGCGACTATTCACTTATAGGGACAGACAGTACCAGCATAGTAGACTGGAACAATTTACATAAACTCATGTATGGGCAGTATGTATTGCATGAGCCAATGTAATGAAGGAGGACAAAACACACACACACACACACACACACACACACACACACACACACACACACACACACACATACACACACACACACAAACACACAAACATGCATGCATGTGTTTTGTTGGCGCAAACAACTCGTCCAACTCATCGTTTCACATGATCTAAGCTTGTGTGTTGTGTCAGACGCACAGTCTCTGTTACACACAAAGACCGGTCTATTCCGACAATGGACGCTTTCATGATGCTGCGTTCAGTTAGGGTAGATAAAGAAGGGTAGTGATAGTGCTGCGCTGGTGCATTGGGATGACTCAGTTAATTCCTCTATAGAAAGTTTTAGGATAACATTCCTTCAGAATGGTGTAAGTCCGGAAGACAGAACACACCTACGAGACACACTTGCACACCCCTCAAATAAATGTGTGCGTGCACACACACACACACACACACACACACACACACACACACACACACACACACACACACACACACACACACACACACACACACACACACACATACACAAAGACACACGCACACACTTCCTCTTTTTACAAGGTGTTGCCCTTCTTTTTAAGTTGAACTGGTCTGCTCACAAACTGACAAACTGACAGGGATGACAATATAAGAATATAAGAACTGTTGCACAAACAGATCAATTTCAGCGGAACTATGTGAGATCAATGAGAGACTTTGCGGGAAAGGATGGTAGGCTTTGTACACACATGTTTTTTGAACAGTTTCATCACTCCAGATCTGACTAAAGAGGCCTGCCCCAAGTCAATGAGAATCAGAAACCGTTGGCTACGTTTTTTCAATACCAATAGGCGTTGAAATCTTCCTCTGAAAGTTGAGTCAGTTTACTGGCAGGGCTTTCAGGCAGTTGATAGAAGGTTATACTGTGGGAGTTCAAGGCACCGAGCTTCAGTTGAAAGGTAATCATCAAGACATGCCTGGAATCAGGGCTCTGTGCCTCAGTGGTCAATGGTCAGAATCAGGGTCGGCATCTCACTCAATAGGAGATTGATAGCCAAGAATAACTATTGTTTTTTGTTATCTGAAAAATCTAATCACGATTTGATTGCATAGTCAGTCTAACTAAAAGTAGTTTCCAATCTCACCACAACTTGGTGTCATTCTCAGTTGGCAGTGCGTAAAGTTAGTCTTCCCAAAACGTATTGTCAAGCTCATCACAATTTGACGTCAAGCTCATCACGAGTTGTTTTCATAGTCAATCTAAGGAAAAGTGGTTTTCAATTTAAGCAGAACTCGGACTGATTCTCACAAAGACTTGGCCTGACTAGTGGAGCAGCGGAGCATGCTACTTTACAACTATTTTCATTGAGGTCACTACTATAATACTTGAATATATTAGCAAAAAAACAAAGGTTCTATCAACTATAGTTCTAACAACTTTTTCTTTCCATTTTCGAAGAATTTATAATATAAATATTATGAACACCCAAAAAAGATGAGTGGCCAGTAAAGACATCAACTCCTTCAGAATGTAAGCAGAATTCACAAATGAGCTCCGCTTAATCACATTCCCTCCCTCGACACCAATAACGCCACATATCTATTACCCACAATCCCTTTGAAGTTCTGGAATGGGGTTTTCGTGCTTCTGACATGAAAGACCCCCCCCCCCCCCACACACACACACACACACACACACACACTCCGTTCACAGTCGGAGCCCTTTGCTAAGGCCGCTATCTCGCCTTTGCTAAGGAAGCAAAATACTTTCTAAAATCGGAGGGGGCTGTCTGAAAGCTGAAAGTCTTGAACGCTCTGCGTTGTTGTGACTGATACTGATAGAGTTGTGAGAGTTGAGTTCAAAATGTCAGCGGTTGAGTAAGCGCTTGCTTCCTTCATAAGGGCCTTGGTGAGAACAGACTCACTGATGCCAGTTGACGGTGAACTCTAAGGACCTGCTGTCCACGAGAGCTCAACACGCTCTTCCTCTGGGGGTGAACATTAACCTCTCATGTAACCCAAGAGGCTAGATTACAGTAGAGACCGTTTGGGATCCATTTCCCACAGAAACATGTGGACTGATATTGTTAGGAAGTTAAGCAAATATCCGGAACTTCCCATTTTGTAAGATAACACACACACACACACGCATATGGAACAAAGATGAGTCCGTTTAAAGGATGTAATATTTGTACACATTCATGTACAAAATAATATGCTTACTTTCATTCAGTGGAGTTTAGAGTGAATTTTCATGATGTCTTCTCTTGGGGGGAGCTGGCATAGAACAGTTATCAAGCAATATAAAAACAGAACAACACTTTAAAGAAAAACCAAAAAGTACATAAAAGAATAGAATCTGTCTGTTACTTGACCTACGAGCCCCCTTCTTAAAGGCCACAATCCACTGGACCGAGACCACTGTTACTGAATTGTCCCCAAACAAAAACTACCTGCAGTACAAGTGAAAACCCATTGCTGAAGATAAATCCGGCAGGATTACAGTGAAATCTCTGCGATTTGACCAGAGATTTGACCCGCACTGGCCTGACTGAGCTGCTCCTCCACAACCTCCAACAGAGCACACATCGATGGGGGTTTCAAATCTGGCACTAATCTCGCACAAAGCAATTTAGGTAGGCTCCGGAACACCCATAACAAACAGACAACAAAGAAAGGAATTAGGTGTGGAGTGTGTGTACCAACAGCATCAAGCGCTCGCGGCAGGATAAGAGGATAGTGTTCATCCAGGTGACATATGGACAGCTCTAAAGGGTCATGTTATTTCACTGTGGACGTGCTACAGGATCCCTCGTAGTAGTGAGGGGGACTTGACGAGGTTTACATTCCTGTGGAGTACAGCACTCACGTGTGTGAGGGAGAGTCACTGTCACTATGAACCCTCCTAGAAGAGGTGCCAGTATAAATTGCTTGGCTAAGGTTGGACGTTGTGCAGTGTAAAATACAGGTATTTCAGAACTCTGACCTACTCTGACTGTGATTGATGTAGAGGGCCTGCAGGGGCTTTTTCCTTCAGCAACACTGCACCAGTGTTCATCCTTCTGGCTTTTTCAGGTCCAGTTTTGCGACACCTCGTCTTACTCAGCACAGTGTTCACTTTGAAAATCCTCTGCAGTGTTTTTCAAGGGCACCCTATATGCTATCCATTCATTGAGTAAATTCGCCCTAAGGGCACCCTATACTATCCAATCATTGAGCAACATTAGAACACTTTCCTCTGGCAAGCACTGCTGTGCATAGGCTTGCTGTGTCTACACATGTACAAGTGTGTGTGTGTGTGTGTGTGTGTGTGTGTGTGTGTGTGTGTATGTTTACAGTACGTATGTGGGAGACTGTTTGAGTCCTACAGAGCACTCAGTGACAGTGCTTGCTGGCCTCTACCAGTCTGAGCATGGTCTTACAGAAAAATATCTCATCAGCCCTCGTATAGAAAAATATCACATCAGCCAATGAAGATATCCATCATTCTCATTGTAATAGAACACCTTTACACCTCTCTGAGCAAGACAGAAAGAAATAGAAAGACAGAGAGAAAAAGAGAGAGCTAGAAAGAGAAGGAGGGGACAGCCACAAGCACAAACACACCCCACAGCTCAGGGAAAGGCGGTTTCCATGGCAGCCAACCCCACAGGTCACCCATAGCGACAGCAGCAGTATTCATGTTTTTTTTCTCCTGTAATGAAGAGAGAAGCCGATACCAGTACGTTTCACAGGTGAGCGACCAAATGGGCATCCATAATCTCAGGACTGGAAAGTAATGCAGGATCCGGGCGGATTACGGCTATTGACGCAGACTGAGAATGAACCAGCAGACAGACTAAAACTGATTCACTGATTGTGGACATCAGTGCTCCAATCTAGGCTAGAGCATACCTTGACGGTAATCTGCTATCGTAAAAAAAAACGAATCAAATGACTATTCTCATTCTAAAAATCTGGTTAAATGTATTACTGACAACACATGTGCAAGGTAATAGAAATCACACTAATCTACCATTTCTGCCCCTCATTTTAGAGCCAGAGAAAGAAGTTGTGACAGGAAGGGTGCAATGGAGTGTGTGTGTGTGTGTGTGTGTGTGTGTGTGTGTGTGTGTGTGTGTGTGTTCCCCAAAAGGAGACCATGGACCAAGCACACACAGTTAGCATACATTTCCCACGAGAGTCTGGTTGAGACAGTGTGTTGCATGAGGAGCTGATTCAGAACATGTACCCACGTATCAAAGACATGATTTTCACAGAGCGTAAAATTTGAGTTTATGACTTTTCTATTGTATTATTTTCTAGAAACTTCTAACACTAATCTTGCTGTAAAAATGGGGCCTGGCAATCCTGAACCCCAATGAAATCCAAAAAACACATGACTGACATAAAACAGACCAGGGGAATGGGCCAACAAACGAACCAATGAACCAGTCACCAAATGTCCTCCTGTGCTGATGTCAAATAAAACTCTGATGAGAGCTGTCAATGAAGCAATCTTCCTTCCTCTCTGCGGTGAACCCACCCAACCCGTCAGGACAGCGTTAAGCCCCGGCAGCGTGGCCAAGGAGCACGATGGGAGTGACAGACAGAGCAGGTGCTTGGTTCACCTATATGGCAATACTTCCGGGATCCAACAGTATATCACTCAACATTCCAATTACTGGAGGTAAGGGTTCTGTTCTGTAAGTGGTTTATGTTAGGTGAAACACTGACATTAAACTCAAACGAGGCAGACTCATGACTGAACTGCTTGCTTGGCAGGAGGTTGGCAAGGGACATTCAGTACTCTGCGAGGACAAGGGCATCATTGTAATTATCAAATGGGATTATTTAAGGACCTATTGCTCCTTCGAAATGCTATATGCATAAACGATACCACGATTGAAGTATCATTTAACATTGTCAAGAGTTTAAGTGAGTGACTACACTATCACGACCGGCCCTCACATGAAATAAAACCTCTCTCCACTCAAGCAGACCACTCTGCTCATTTCACTAGAGTTTATCATGCAACGTGAACACCTAGACATCGTCGAGGGAATCTCTTAGCCCCTCCACGTGTGACAGCGGAACCTCAACGACTCTACAGGGACAACCCTCAGGCTGCCACTGTCCGCTACAGAGTCAGGTTACAACTGTATTGTGTTAGAAAAGAATAGGCAAGTGCACTAGCTTTGTCATAGCAATGGGCATGGCAGCCGGCCATTGAATAAGGGAACATAGGAGCAGGTTAGGTTGGAAAGAACACAGAATCTGTTCACACATGTATTCCCTCTCTCCCTTCTCCCTCCCCTCCATCATTCTCTACCTCTCTCTCTCTCTCTCTCTCTCTCTCACACACACACACACACACACACACACACACACACACACACACAAAGACACACAAATACACAGGTCTGGACCTGCATTACGAAGGCCCGAGTTACATTAGCACCAGAGGCACGTGTGAGAGAGTGTTTGTGAGGATAGAGGAGAGGAGACTCATTCCTCCTCACGTCCCCATTTCTCCATCGTTACGCAACAGCAGGCCAGCCAGTCAGCCACCCCCATATGTGCAGCTAGCACATATAGAGACCGCTCTTTAGTCTACATGACATAACAGCTCTAGAACAAATCTAGAAATCATCTTAAACAATTGACATAATCACATACCAGCAGGGTTTGTCTTGTATGTTCTGAAAATGAGGCTAATACTAGGCTATTACATTTTGGTGTAACACAGGTTCGCTCAGCCTTAGTCTATTTGATGGGCCTGATAGGATGGCCTATTAGCCTGATCCTGCTTTCTTTTATAAGACAAAATGGCTTTCTCCTGCAACTGAAGTTGTCCCCAATAACAAGTTCCAAAACATTCAAAGAGCAGGAGAAAGCATCTCGGGAACCCACTCATTTTCTGTCATATGGAGTTAGCTGTAATGAACGAGAGAGAGAGAGAGAGAACACGAGAAGAGTGTCTGTCTTGTGTGTAGAGAGAACGTTTGCAGTCTCCATTATTTCGCAATGCTTCCTGTCTCCTACAAGGAGCAGGTCGTCCTTCTTTCAGGTGAGCCCGCCAGAGGGAATTTATATGGAGGATTAGATGTCTGTGTTTGTAGCGTGGGCCCTTCTCTGTCTGTCTACACACACAAATCACTGTCCACAAAGTCACAGAAACCAAGAATGAACAAGATAAAAGGTTGGGAAACGTTTCAGTCACATACTGACACAAATAAAGAAACAATGTCTCCACTCTAACCTCTACAGAAAAAAAGCTCACCACACAGTACAAAAATATAATGGTTAGAAAACCAGGAACATGCATCTCACAGACTGATCCTCTGTTGGTAATTTCCATTACAACAGCCTTTTCTGATTGCGCCGGGTTGGCATATGGAGTGAGTGAGTTACTACCCTCCGGTGGGCAAAGGCCAGAGATCTGGAGCAATATCCATGGTATAAGGCCTAGCTATCGATGGGGAGGGAGTACCTCCAGCCTCTCTGCCACAGCAATTCCACACAGGATTTGGCTACCGTCTGGATGGTTTAAAGGAACGGAGCACTCCCAGCTTGCCATACTATCACATTTTTATTTTGATACAGATTAGCACAAAGTGGGTCACCTTTTCTTCAGTTCTTAATTTTGGGATTAATTGTTACCATTATTTACAACACAAACCCCCATATCCACAGGTAAGGTACCTGAGGCATTTTTGTCCCAAAGGGTCTAAGTAAGGTTTTAGGGATCAAGCGTTGATTTACTGAGGTTGTACTGTGCAAGCCTGTTGCATAGACCTACCCGCTCTTAATATCGCTAATATAATTGGAGATGACGGTTATGGGAAACAGTCTCGGGATAGGAAAACGTCTACCATGGGCAAAGCCTAAATCAATCAGTTGTAGACCAGTCATATTGTATCCATATGATTTGCACGCATTATATGAAGGACTACTGCATTCAACGCTTTACTTGGCAGCTAAAATATCTATCCCTTCATCCTTCCCAACATTAGCTATTGGTTCAATCTGTATAATTTAAGCAACAGCCACATGGAAACAGATGATATCATAGAAATAATATTTATTGGTGCGTAAAGAGGGTGTTCCATTTTGCGCACCGCTGTGCATCAGTGCCAAAGCGTATATTCTTACCTGAATCGGGGTGAATCTTTAATACATTCTTCAAAGTCCACCGTCATTTTTGCGAATTATTTTATTCCGGCTTCAATATACTGTCAATTTCATTGCCTGAGGCTGATGTCGCATGAACAGCAGAGAATGTAGATAGTATTCCCTGACGCGTAGCAGCAGTCTCTCACCCCAGTCCCGATGTGACACAGAATGCAGTCTCAATGCATGTCAAATTACTACGGCTACCGCCACTGATCCCGAGAATGGTAAAAGGGCGGGCCCATACCGGCTATGACTACACACCCCTCTGTCAATCTTCGTGACGACATCATAAAGGGACAGACTCAGTTACATGGCTATAGCTGGAGGACATGCATGCAAGTGAAAAATTCTGCGTTTTGTAGACTAACAATATTTTGTCAAACGATACATTTATAGGCTTAACATTTATATTTAATATTGCCGTTCCGTAATAATATGAAAGGGAAAATACTGATGTCTGGTCATACTAGTGCCGAATGGGAAAATGCATAAAGACAAGTGTGATTAGTAAACTCACCTGTACTAAGACATGTTTGGTTCTTGTGGCATTCAGAGCCATTTTTATACAGGTTCAAAGACGTTTGATGATGTTTTTTTATAGGATTAATTAGAAACCTGGAACATTTTAGAGACCATGCAAAACAATTACTCACGTTATGTCATATTTTTTCAATACATTGGAACCAAGTACAGGTAACCGAAATTCCACTTATTGTATACGTAAAAACTATTTGTAGTTTTATATTATAACTAAGGCCCGTCAGCTAGGTCACTAATTCACACGTTTTTTTAAATAGTTTGGAGATATCTACACCATTTTACCATCAGGAAACCACTATAATCTTAGTGTGATATTAATTGATTAATTTAGAATTCATTAATTGAGTGATAAAAAGTGTGCAATAATAAATGCTGTTCTCTTCCAGCGGTGTTATGAAATCACCTTCAACTCAACAAGTGAAAGGAGTTCAGAACTATTTGGAGGTGAGTTATAGCCTTTAGTAGGCCTATGCAATAAGATTTAGAGATGTATAAAAATAAATATATAGGGTATGTAGCCTACTAAGACCTAAAATGTCTTGTATATATTTAACAGTCATGATGACGACGAAAAAGGATTTCTTTTTTTTTTCTTTTGCTGAAATAATTAAACTGCAATGGAGGTCAAGAGACGAGTTAACATTAACTAATCCAGTTCTTCCAGAACGTTGTGCCCAAGGTGTTTAACGTTTGATCTGAAAGCAGTTGCCTGTGGAATAAAAGCAATCTTTGTTGTGCTGTTGCTTGAGAATATCAGTCCTGTATTTTCCCCAACAGGCAAAATAATAAATATTAGGAAGAAGTAACTTGTTTTGCACCATCGTGGAAGCATGTTGAGACTTGAATGGGAAGTTTTTCTCAGAATCTTAAAATATATTAAGAGTCACTGTGGATGAACTGTGTGATTCATTCTAATGATGAAACAAATCTGAAGGTTGATCAGTAGATACCATCTTTAATCTCATGACTGAGAACAGCCACGCTGCCCAGTCTGATCTATAAAGATTCTCATGGCTTTTTAGAGCCAGGGCTGTTTTATATGCCCGCAATTGATACTCCAGGTTGGATTTAATTATGTTGAACTCCATTGAGACATCCCGTACTTTTTGTGACATACTGTATATAGAGGCTGTACCTCAGCACAATAAGATGAATGGCTAAACATAACAATAAGTGTCATGCTTTCATTGAATCTGAATAAATTTTACACATCTTCGTAGCCTGCTTTGGTTGGGTTTATTACATTTCTTTTTACACCTCTCTTTACACATACAGACTGGCCTCTCTCTGTGTGTCTTGCATTCATCAGGAAGCCATTTGGAGGTTGAGGCCCGTCAACGATGTGTCTCTGTCTATCTCCAGCCGAACAGACAGCGGCGTCCACGCCCTGTCTAACTCCGGCCACTTTGACCTCCAGCGCAGGCATGGTAAGCCGCCATTTGCAGAGGACGTTCTGGTCGACGCCCTCAACTTCCACCTGAGGCCAGAGCAAATCAGGTAAAAGCCTCCTGTGGTTGTGAGGGAAATCAATTAGACAGCATGTTTCTTTTGCCTATATGTTTGTGTTGTTTTATGTAATCAATGACACAGCTCTCTAAATGTAAACTTACACTAATTAGTATTTAGCATGGCTTGTATTGAATTTGCCTGCTTGAACAAAGGTGAATAATTGAGCGTCTTGAGTTTTATCAATTTCTTTCTTTTTTTAACAGAGAACATCAAAGGATTGAATACACTTTATCATGAAACGGGACTGTGTGTGTGTGTGTGTGTGTGTGTGTGTGTGTGTGTGTGTGTGTTGTACTGCGTTTGTGGATCTACATGTTCTTGCATCTTCTCCATCACGTAAACCCACAGACCTCCGTCATGGGACAGATTTAGACCCCTTTAAATCAGGGATTGATATTCTCTCTCGCTCTCACACATTTGTCGTCTCCCTCTTTCCATTGTTCCTCGCTCCACCATCCCCCCCCCCCCCCCCCCTCTCTCATCCCCTCCCTCGCCAGCGCTGCTCCTTTCAGATCAAAGTCATAATCGCTTTTTTCAGACTGCAGGGGTTTTGAGTCAGCAGCGGATGGATAGAGTGAGAAAGAGAGGCAGAATGAAAAGATCCAAATCCAGACAGGGAAATGGACCAACCGAGAGGGAAAATAAAAATGTATAATTAAAATGAAGACTGCACACCGACATACCGTAGAAACAGATGATCAATAGAAAGTGTGTGTGTATATGTGTGTTAGAGAGAGGAGAGCAAATGAGAGCGAGCATAGGGAGGCTCAAGAGCATCAGAGCATTAATCCGTAAAACTGTGAAGGGAAGGCTGGAATAGTGGGGACATTCCTGCCCTGGCTGGCCAGATAGAGACCGTTTACACACACACACACGCACACACACACACAAGCTCGGGCTCTGGCTGAGCTAAAATGATCCATTACCAACAGCTAAAGGGAAATCACCTGTGACTGTCTGGATTCACCTAGAATCACTCTGAGAGAGAGAGAGAGAGAGAGAGAGAGAGAGAGAGAGAGAGAGAGAGAGGTGACACATACATGCATAATTGACTTAACGATTGCACATACGCCGTCACGGATGAATCTACACCTCGTTCTCTTACTTTCACACCCACACCCTCATAGATGCACCAAAGTACGCTCATGCTTAGTAAACTGGTCTTCAGAGTTAACGGTACCGTTCAGCTGGCCATGTGATTCCTTTCCAAACAGTGGACGTGTGCCTCCTCACATGCTGCTGTGTTTTCCCCTCCGCGCGTTTTAAAACGATACGCTTATTGCGCTACACTTTGCTGACATGAGTCGTTTTAATCACACAGCATTATTTATGACCTTAGTTTTAAGTCTCTGAGCTACACCGCCCTCATCAGTTTACCCTCCACTACCACCACCAGCAGTAGTTACATACCGTACAGTGTACACACGCACACGCACAACCTCAATTCAGTTGGCACAGAAAAAAATAACTATACAGCTCACGTGCGAATTGTGCTTTTACAAATGGTGCCAAAGCAAACAATGCCATGCGAGGCCCACGTGGGTGTTTTGAGCAAAGCTCATGAAACTTTTAGGTGGGTGCGGACGAGGCTGGGGGCAGGCAGGGGCTGTCACATCCTATTGGGGCCTTCGCTCGCGACAAACATTGGAGCCGCCTCCGCGAGGTGTCACACTCAATCTCCTCCCCGGCAACACTAACCCAGTTTCTCCACAGTTGGCTGCATGCTGTGCACGGCGCACATAGATGAACTGTGCGGTGCCTGAGCAGGGATGTATAGATAGCCTCTCACGTGGGCCGACACACAGGAACGGGGACGTAGATAAATGAATAGCACACAACATGAGGACGTGTACCTTATCTCCGTCCGTCCCCCTCCGCTTTCCCTCGGTCCTCAAACAATGAGTTCAACCCTGCCCTCCTCCTCCCCTATTCCTACCCTCTCCCTTGCCTTGCCAGGGCACTTAGTATACGGCACATGGTGTCCCCTGTGATGTTTTATTCAGGGTCTCTGTTAGCAGAGATTACTAAAGCCCTGATGAAAGATTTAGGCTGACCCAGAGGTTATTCTCTGGCCTTCTGTCGTTTTTTTTTTTGGGCTACTGCTGGCGGGTTCCAGAGCGTCCTAACAGCTGCATGTGCTGACCTCTGACCTGAAGAAAGTTTGGAGGAGAATTGGAACAGCTCATGTATCCAAAGCACACCACATCTTCTGTAGAACATGACGTGATAAAGGGAGAACTAGTGCACGAGAAGGATAACGTCCTTAAGGTGTCCTCCGCGGGTGTGTGTTACGTTTGAAAAGCAGACACTTGATAAGAATAGGATTGCATATTTATGATTAGAGGTATGTTGAGAGGCATATGGAATATATATATATATATACATAACATATGTACATGTTTAAGGTGGCGCTAAGGTGGTCTGCAATCTGCATAATCTTTTATTTAGCGATTACAAGCTGCAATAACCCAATCCTCAATCAAGTAATTTAGAGTGTCAGGAGCCTAGATGGTTGAATCCTTGATGCATATGATATCTTTGAATAATGTATCAAGTCCTTACATAAGTTTCTATAAACGGGATATTCTGCAGTTGCATATGAAGAGGAAGTGGCCCATGTTAGGCCTGCCCCCATTAGAACCACATTAATAAAAGGCCAGCCTTTGATTCTATTGTGGTGCTAATCATGTTACCATAAGCCCTAAGTGCTCTCTAGGCTCTTGGCAGTGACATTTGAAAGCTCTTTAGCGATTTAGTGACAACGGCGGGACTTTTGTGAATAAAGCAGAGAGTTAGGGTTTAGGACAGGGCCTTTTGCTCTGGGATAAACTCGAGGCTTTTTGGCACTGGCTTGAAGTTAATGGACCGCTTCCATTTTGTGGGGCACAGTGGGACTTAGATAAATATAAAGACAAAAGGAAAACAATGAGGGTAGAAATGCAGTTTAAAACATTTACTAGACCGGGCTCTTAAATTATTTATTTTTTTGTCTCATGCCAACTAGACTGCAGGGGAAATCCCTTAGACAAACAGGTAGATCCAAAAGATGTGCATAATCCATTGAGATAAATGGGCAGACGGACGTGCTGTCTGTGATTGAAAATGTGTGTTGTGTTTTTATTTTCTTCTTTTTTTTTTTGCTCAGGATCACACGTGCCCACCGCGTGGCGAGCGACTTCCACGCCCGTTTCCGCGCCATATCGCGCACGTACGTCTACCGCCTAGCCACGGGCATCTCTCATCACTCCCAGCTGCCCCTCACTGACGTCAATATGTGCTGGGGCGTCAGCGACACGTGAGTTACCCAGGCAACCAAACCACCCACCCACCCTGTACCTTCTTGAGGGGCGAGCAGTGTCTCACACTCTGCAGCACCGTGAAATGAAGAAAATGGAAGCTAAATGAACGCGCACACCTAAAAACACACACACACACACACATGCATCAACAGACACAGACGATAAGCTTATTCAAAGCCACACTGAAACAGTGGGATAAATAAGACACACACATGATGTTCAATAATCTCATATTAGGAGAAGTGAAATGAAGTGGGTTATCGAAATTGACCCAACAAACAAAAGAAGAGGAAGGAGAAATAGAGAAGTCTGTTCTCGGTTGAGGTGCACATAATGGTGTGCGTACAGTCTGTTTGCAGAAAGTTGGGAAGGAGGGAACGTGAAAAAGCAGATCTCAGTGACGCACAAGTATTCGTGCTTTCCCTCTCGTCTCTTCTCATTTGACGTCTTTTGGGTGAAACTAGGGCAACATAAGCTTGAGGCTTAAAGAGACAACACCCACACACATTTCTCTGGCTCGGCTAACTATTTTTCTGTCTCTGTTTCTCTCTTCTCTCCCTCTCTCCCTTTGAATCTCACCATGTCTCTGCACATCTTCCGACTCCCATTCAATTGGCTCCGCCTTCATTTTCTCTCATCCTCTCCCAGTTCTCTGCCTCAGCCTCTTCCCATTCGTTCCACTTATCTTTCTCTCTCTCTCTCCCTCCCTTCCGTCCGTCCGTCCCCCTTTCTCATTCATAACAAACCCCTCTAGCCTCGGAGTGCGGTCTATCTCTTTTATTTCTCTCTTCCCCTCTCTCTCTCGATCTCCCTCTTTATTTCTGACTCTCGCCCTTCATGTCATGTTTAACTAATGCCAGAGCCACCCATGCTCTCACTAACGAAGCTCTGCGACAGCCCAGCCTCTCACGTGGCCCAATCCCTCAGGAGACCACTACACATCCAACCGAAGCATTTATATAAGTCTATTAACGAATAGCACACACTCCTCACTGGATTTAAAATAAATAAATAAATAAATAAAAGTTGAGGTCCAGACACTGAACTTTCTGCCCTTTCAACTTTCCCCTGTGACCTACGGTATGTTCTTCCTGTGTTTTCAGGGACTTAGACGTGGGAGCCATGGGTAAGGCTGCTGGCCTGCTGATTGGGAGCCACGACTTCAGCAGCTTCAGAGCGCTCAACTCAGAGACGCCTTTTAAGGACCCCGTCAAGACCCTGGAGGTGGCCTCAGTAGAGCCGGGGAACTCCTTTGTGCACGCACACTTTCACAGGTAGACTTTAAACGTGCTAGTTAGGTTCCGCTCAAGGTTGTGATGGGACGGTTTTAGTCAGGCTCCGTGTCTTTGGAATATACTTTCTGATAGACGTAAAGGCATTGTGAAACATCTTCATTCGCTTGAATTCACTGTTGTTAAAAATGTATATGGTATGGCCGAAAAGGTTTTGACATACATATTTACAAGCTGGTAGACAGAAAAAATATAATGCATCATTACTAGTCTCTCTCAGGGGATGGGGCAAATATATTCCATAGCATGAGATTGGAGAATTGGGTGGGGGGTTAGAGGATTACGTTACCGTGGGGGTTGCTCCCTGTGCCAAAAAACACTTTCGCAGCCATTAATTATTAACCATGCAAATATGGTCACAACATAGAGATTGGTGGAAGGAGGAAGGTCTGGGCTATAGGAGGGGGTATCACTCAGGATATGAAGCCCCGTGGTCCCCCTAACCCCTAAACATATGGTGTGTGGACGCACCATTAGCTTCAGGGTCACAGTTCTCTGGCATGGAGAAGTGGCAGAGTACATTATGACACTGTCAGTGTTTGACTTAACACAACTTTTCACAAAATGGGCATTTTTTTGTCGTTTTGGTCTCTGCTCCAAAAGCTTAAGATTTGATGTTAAAAATATGGTCACTGTAGGCTCAGTTATTGTATCCAAAGCGCTCCTCAGTCTGACTTTGTGCAAAGTCGGTCCTGTTTCATCCTATAGACCGCCTGCAGCGTTATGTGTGCATTTTTCATGAGGGCCACTATTCTAAGGAACGGGCATAACATGAGGGGAAACCGGTGCTTGAATTATTGAACAGGCAAAGGTTGAAGTCCATTTTGGAGCCTGTGAACAGTAGTATTACTTGATACTTATGAAGTTCTCTGCTAGAGAATACAGAAGAAGAAAGCTATTATGGCTTCCCACGAGTAGATTGCAGTTGTGGGGATTTACACAATGGCAAGGTTGCAGTGACGCGGTAAAGTGAGTACTGTGGAACTATTTGAGTGCTGGGCTGGTTGCCATAACACATTTTACAGGATCTGCAACACTCAGTATCTCAGTCAGTTTATACACACACACACACACACACACACACACACACACACACACACACACACACACAGAGACACGTGTGGCTGCAGAAATATGCTCATAATGACCTGCTGTCAAACCCACCTGCTACAAAAAGGCTGATGTCATCGGTGCACACTTGTTCAGAGGGGAAAATTAATGTATTTGTCCATTTACAAATAGATTCGAATGTTGACACAAAATTGCATGTTAATGAGGCTCCTGAAAGAAAACATCATCCATCTTCTTTTATCAGACAGATGGTACGGTGATGGCTTCGAAACAGCAAAGTTACAAAATTAAAAAAGTTATTATTCTCCATTATGGTGTGTTTCTATGCCCTTGGTTTGACATTTGCACATCATATTATATTCGTGAATATCTCACCCGTGAACAGTGCTCACTGCACATAAGTTAAATAATACACACTCCTTTTAATGAGCTGGATTCAAGTTTTACAATCTATTAATTTATGTGCTCCCAACCATTCCTGTCAGAATTCCACTTCCCACTGCCGGTCCCAGCATTAGTTGCTAGTGTAAGCATATTTTGAATTTTCTTACGATCCCTGAACACATGAAATTTCATCAGACAGCAACGCTACTCAAATTTACATTTGACCCAATTCTCACAGTGTGTGACTTTTGCTCTCTTCCCGGGCAGAATTTCATCCACTAACATATCAGTCTTGAGAAATGTACAGCCTCGTCTTCTGACGCAATTGAAGGAAATATACTCATGAATATAAATATGCATTAACAGAATAGAATGGCGATAAACCACAGCCGGAGCCTCTCTCCGTGTCTGTTATAGTAAGTCTATGAGCTCTATCAGTGTCTGAGCACGTGATATTTAAGCAAATGGCGTCTGTTCACAGAGCTGGGTTCTGCATGTGAGTCATCCGGTGTGTGAGCGACATTTATAGGGATGTCACAGCAGCAGCAGCAGCAGCAGCAGCAGCCCCCTTTGTCTTTCTGCCAACTCATTCCCCTGTGTTGGAGGACAGGCAGAAAACACGGCTGCGGAAGGGCACTGGGTGACTGAAAAAGGAGTGTAGTGTCAATCAATGAATTCATCAAAGGGAGAGGTTTTTGGGGGATAATACGGAATATAACGAAATGGAATGTGTTTAATTCAGTTTAACAATTTTCACTGTTTCGCCAGCCAATTGATGTGTGTCCTGTAACAGTCCTGAGATTGAATATCACACCTGCCAGTCAAATGTGAATTGGTTCCGGCTTAGGGGTTTGACACTTGGTGAACCCCAGGGCAGTGTTTAACCTGGCACTGGTACAGGACATTCAGTCATGGATGCTAAATCACTGCACACCTTCAGGCTAGTGTGACAATGTAAATGTTATCATGTTGTGTCATGCAAAAAAATATAGAATCTGTTCCTCAATGTTTCTACAAGGATGTCTGCAATATGTCTTTATGCATCTAGGATTCTGTGTATTGCCAAGTGGTAAATAGCTAAACATGCTCAGGTGTAAAATAAGGGTTTGATAAAGCAAGTACATTTTCAGAGTCAGAATCACATGCATTTTCTATTATATACGATACATGTTGTGTAAGGAATCTCACTTGGGGTACATTTTAAAGGTTTCGTATTTGCCTATATCTTTTAGGCTAAATAACTGGCTTATCATTTTGAAATAATTCGATTTATTTTTTATTTCAGAGATATCAAGTTCTGGGAGCTCACATTTAAAAGTCGATCTTTCCTCTATAAACAGGTTAGTTTTGGACTCCTTTGATTTTCACAGGAAATTGTGACTGTAAAAGTCAACAGATGCTACATTTATTTGGCGATTAGTGCCACCTGCTGTAAAAAAATGAAAAGAAAATCACAGTAAATTATTATGAATACTGGAAATGTATAGTTATTGCCCTGTAAATGTCTTTCCACCAAACTGACTGTGTTCTGGTCTTTATCAAGTACTGTTTGCTCTTTCTTCCAGGTGCGTCGGATGACCGGGGCTCTGGTGGCCGTTGGCCAGGGGAAGCTCTCCGTCCCCCAGTTGAAGGACCTACTTGAGGCTCGGGATTCTGTTGCCTATCCCCAGAACATGGCTGCTCCTTCTGCAGGCTTATTTCTCACCAAAGTGGACTATAACAGCACAGGTGGGATAGGTTGACGTTTATGCATGCCTTTATTTATAGCTTCTTAAATCAGGTGCTGAAAAACAGGTAACATTTGCCTCGATGTACAAAGTGTGTTAAACCTACCTCCTTAGTTTTAAGCTGACTAAGACCTGAATGAATATGATAATAATGCATAATGTGGGGTGCAAGACAACGTGCAACGCTACATAATCTCTCCCCTAACTGCCGGCCGTGTATGTCCTATAACAGTATGCGTAATGTAATTCAGGGTTTTTCAATGTGCTTTGTCTTTCTCAGATCTACAACCTTTCCATCCAACAAGAGATTCAGTTCAAGAAGATATTGGTGTGACTTTGTAAACATACAGTACCAGTCAAAGGTTTGGACACTCTTTACCATTCACTGTATATGTTGCATAATGTGAGGATGTGTTGTGAAGGATGTATAATAGTAAATTGTGATTAAAGTTATTTTGTGTACATATCTCTTGTGGTTTCTTATTTTTTTTAACACATGGAAATGAGATTAGGAGATAACGAAGCCCCCCAAATGCTGAACATCCTCATGTTCTTTTAATTCAATATCATTCAGAAATACAAGACCATGAATAGAGCTTAAGCAAAGACCACTGCACACACTTTGAACAGACTGTCATAATTCCTACATAACACCTGCATCTATTATAAGCATGATAAAGTTTAGAACAAGTCATAATCACATATTCCTTGATAAAGCGTTACTTATTTTTAAGTTCTCTTCGAAATCGAAGTATCAGTTAATTATTACAATCACAGGTAACTTAGGGATCAACCAACATGACAGTTTGTTCTCAGTGAAGTGTATGGCCGTAGCTGCTACATGTACTCCTGTCTTCAGTATAGAGTGTTAAACATACTATATATGGGTCAACAAAGTGCTCTCACGACAGACTCCCGTTGATTATTATACATCCAAATGTAAAATCAAACTGCATACATAGTTTCCTTGCCTTAACACAGACCCAGGTAGGATTTACAGACATGTCATTGAATATTATAGTGGACTGATTCTCTCTTTATCTTAGCATTTGCTCAATCAATATACAGATATACCATTTGAACAAAGAAAATTCCAACAGTCAATATAGTAACTCATATTGCCATGTTTTATATTACAGTGAGTGAGATGGTTTGTAGAAAGTTATAGTTCTGATTTATCATTACCCTTAATGTTTAACCAACCTTTCACCCCCAAATTTGTAAGCAATGATAAGAGAACAACAGACTCCAATGCCATGTGTATCAAAATTCTAAGTCATAAGGAATGTTTTCACATTTTTGAAGTGACCAGCAGTCAATCTTTCAGCCACACACGAATTTCTTTTGACCTAATGTAAGTATATTTACAAGTTAAGTGTCTGTTCATGCGTCCATTTTGGACAAACACACAGTGAATCTGATCGGCATAGGTCCTCTGGTCCTTTAGTCAAATCAGCATTTGGCTTTAAGAGGGGGAAAAAACCCCACGTCCCCAATGCGATCATATGTGAGAATATGACCAAATTTCAAGTGTTACTCAGAATATCAAGCCCAACATCTTTGAATATCAAGAACAAAATCTTTACATATAAAATGCACTTGAGGAAGGCATTGCGTATTTCGTCATAAGGTTGTACTTTAGATTTGAATTTTTTTTTTTTTTTAATCACAATCTTGATAAGTGACATTTTTCCATGTCATAGCACATCCTATGTGAAATACAGTTGACACAACGCCAAACTTGAGACCCTGATTTAGATTAAAAGGCAGAGATGACACACATGGTGAGCAGATTATATCAAGCTAATGGCTACTTTCTTAGCAGAAAAATCAGTGAATACAAATTTTAAGATATGGACAAAAGGAAAACATGTCAGACTCCTGACTTGAGACAAAAAATGTTGCCCGACATATTGCCCGCGATAATGGTTCCTAATTTAAATAAAATGCAATGTTGAGGTGATGCACGACTGGTTTGTGCTGAACACTTTAGTCTATATGTGTCTATATATCCAAGACTGGATTCATAGTTTAACCTGCTTTAATATGAAAATAAAATGTGAATACAAAAATTGGATTTCATATTAACATCCGTACTTGCAAGTAATTGGCATTTAACTACACAACCTGACACCAAGAATGAGGTTTCCATTTGAATAATGAAGTTTCCTTACTGTTGTGTTGTGAAACACTAAAAGGATGATGGAAGTTTGCATAGACCCCGACACCCAACCATCACCATCTCCACTATAATCATACACCAAAACATAAAAACTACTTCTCCCACAACAGATGACCAAGTTCACTCTTTGTACTCTTTAGTGGCTGACCTTGATTTAGTCTGTTTAAAGCATGCTAAATGCATGGATGGAAGTGTGATTATATAGCTACATTTAGCTAAACACCCTTCACTATGAAGCATGATGATTAGCAGCATTGCATCACTACACAAAGCAGCATTATCTGTGGGTGTGTATATTAGCCAAATAAAGGCCTTGATAAAATCACAGAATGCAGGGAGACTGCTTGGACCATTACAGCAGCACTAGAGCAAAATTTAAAAAAGTTGAATGTACTCAATCTGTTGCTAAAACAAGGCAACTACTCACACTTTGCAGCAGTAAGAAGCAAATGTTGTGACAGCGCTAAACTATGGATTTTATTAAGAACTACAAAGAGTGAAACAGGGTACGTTTCAGAGACTTATAAAATATCGGAGATGAGACATGCCGACATGTAAACATTTTCTGCGTTTGTGGCCTTGATCTCGTCTCGGACGACTACAAAATAAAAGCGTAAAACACTGTAGAAGTATACAGTCCGGGGGGGAGGCTGGGGGAGAGGAGAGGGACGCCAGGGGGAAAACCACTCGCTGTTTAGCTGGCGATTTTCTCTATTTCATCCAGATCGTCTGTGTCCAGCTTCTCAATTTTCTTGTCTATGGAGGAAAAGATTTATTACAGGATTCATTAGAAAGACAACCTATACGTATTGAAAGATTAGACAGAGCAGAGAAAAGCCCATATCTATAAAGGTTAAAAGTAAAAAAAAATCTATAACCTAAATAAAATGTGCTGAATTTAGAGTTGACCATTTGTGAATCCTACTAATCTAGTTTGACACACAGAAGATTATACAGAGTTACAGAAAGTTTAACCTGGTAATTAGTTACTTGGTGGTGTTGGTTGACTTACTAAAATGCTCCTGGATCCTGTTGAGAACGTTCATGCTGAACTTGCTGTCCACCATGTTAATGGCCAGCCCTCTCTTGCCAAAACGACCTGTGCGACCAATCCTGTGCAGGTATGTCTCGTTGTCAGGGTTACCGTCCCTGTCCACTGGCAGGTCAAAGTTGATCACCACAGAAACCTGCTCCACATCAATTCCTTAAAGACAAATACAAACACAAAAGTGTGGTACATTTTGTTTTGTTATCATAGAATTTAGGTAGATGATTGTCAGAAACTGGCACAGCTAATAAGCTATAGTGAGCGTAGGGATACATTTTTAGAGCATAATTTGTGTATTTTTGTGAATATAACAATTACAACTTCTGTGCAGTGTACGACACCTGAACAGGTATTTTATGGTTATGAATCAACATTACTACAGTTGTTACCTCTGGCACAGACATTTGTGGTGACCAGCACCTTCTCCTTTCCATCTCGGAAGCGTTCGATGACCGCAGCTCTCTGTTCCACCTGCATCTCTCCGCTGAGCAGCGCCACCTGGTGGCCTTCCCTTGACAGCTCCCCTGCCAGCCAGCCGGCTGTCTTCCTGGTCTGCAGAGACATGAGTGGGAGAGGACGGACTGAGTGAAGCACACAGAGCTACGGGACACGTTCCACGTCAGCTGCATGGTGGACCACAGGGACAGCGAAGCAAGTGGCTGCTAAAATCTGCTCAGACACAATGACATAATGTGTGAGTACCAACTCTAGCTTCTGCAAAAGAGGGAACAAACCTCTATGAAAATTCTATGGATGTGACATATTGTTGGAAAAAAATAAAAAACGTAAAGAGTCTCTTTATATGCATCAGGAATCATAAGTGCATGACAAACCTATAAGCACTTTGAGATTGTTTTTACAATGAAGAAGCGCTTTACAAATGACATGTATTATTATTACGGTTTTTAAGAGTCGTTAAGATGTACTGACGTGACAGAAGATCATGGCCTGGGCGATGGTGATAGCGCCGTAGATGTTGCAGAGGGCCATGAACTTCTCCTCTTTGCTGTTGCACAGGACATAGTACTGCTTGATGGTGTCCAGGGTCTCCTCCTCCCGCTTCAGCTTGATGATGTTGGGGTCGGGGACGATTCGCTGGGCAAAGTTCCACACCGTCTCCTCGAACGTGGCCGAGAAGAGCAGCATCTGGCACGATTTGGGCAGCATCCTTTTTTTTAAGACGCGGGGAGAGAAGAGGAAAAACGTCACAAGGACCCAGGAAACGCTATTGTAAGAAGATGACGTGCCACAAGTACCTTACATGAGGAAAGACAGCAGAAACTACTATTAAAACTAAAACACCAATAATTATGTTAAAAAGTACATATCAACAAGGAGGTTGTGTAACTGGGACATGTAACGGAAAAATACTAACTGATGTGCTAACAGACAGAATAGTAAAAATACCACCTATTGCTTGGTTTAGACAACCTGCCATCAAAATGCATTGCTGGGTCCCGCAACACCGTAATTACCCTGCTCTCACCTCTGTATACGGATGCTCTGGTCCTGGTGGCCCTGCGTGGCGATCATGACGTCAGCCTCGTCCAGCACAAACACCTTGATCTTCTTGGGGTCGACGAACTTGAACTTGAGACACCAGTCCAACATGGTGCCTGGGGTCCCGATAACGATCTGCTCCTGCAGCTTCATCCCCCTCTGCACTGCAGGAGACGGAAGGGACATGGACACCTAACGTCATTAGCTTTCCTCTCGACACAGACATGTGGCTTTCCATTAGAATTACATAAGGTAACAGAATTACTGAGAATGATCAAATTAGAATAGAAATTAGAATTGTAATCAATCAGTGATTGTGGCGTTATTAGTGTAATTGTCTTCACTGTAGCCTGGCTGGAAATTGTCAGGCAAGAAACTCTGAATAGATAATAGAATGATAAAAAACCATATAGCGCTGTAATGGATGTGAGAGGAGCCGACTTACGCTTGTTTCCTCTGATGGCGTACACTAGTTTGACCTCGGGGTAGTGTTTGCCCATCTGCTCTATGACTTTCCCTGTCTGCAGTGCCAGCTCGTAGGTGGGCGACACACACAGACACTATGAAGCAAACAGAAAGGAACCCATTGTTACATGCTACAATATTAAAAAATACAATCTTTTTTTAGACCAGCTCAAGAAATTGAATAAACATTTAGCAAAAGAAAACCTAAAAGATTGTAATTAGATGAACACCTGTAAAATGTAAGCATATTGAAGATATAACTGTAATGGAGGCATGAGTGATGCCACCATGATGACTATGTGCTGCAACAACCGAAAGCAAGCGGTCTCACCTGAGGATATTTGTTGTTTGGGTCTACGTGGCTGAGCATGGCCAGGACAAACGCAGCTGTTTTTCCTGTCCCTGACTGAGACTGGGCTATCAGATTCTGCGGACTGGTAGAGAAACACAAAACAGAACAGAGACGACACCCGACGACTGGTGTGGTTATTGATCGATTCTGCTGAAATATTTAGAATTTGGACAGGTCTGTTCAAATTACGTTATATGCTGTAGGGAGATATATCAAGGTTTTAACATTAGCTCTACTTACGGTTCCGCCAGCATCATTGGCAAGGCATTCTCTTGGATCTTAGAGGGTCGGTTGAAGCCCAAGGCATACACCCCCTGAAGCAGCTGAGGTTTACTGGAAGAGAATACACAAAGGTCATGCATCTTTTGCAAAAGTTCACTAGAGCATGAAAAAAATTGTGATTTTGCGGTTAAGGTAACAGAGGGATCAATTGAGTAACTCACAGCCGCAGTTCCTCAAATGACTTAACAGAATACAGTGGAGAGTTGGGATCCCTCTGGAGAACTTCTACTTGATTGGTTGTATTGACTAGATTACTGCGTATCAATTTGTTTAACAGTGACTGTGCTGCTTTGTCATCTAAAAAACACAACACACAAAGCACATATCAACCACTAGTTAAAAATTATTTGCACTAAGGCGTGGGCAAAAAAATAGCCCACTCCCTTCAACGGTAATGTTAGGTGACAAGAAGATATGGGTAAAATTGTAATAAGAATTGGGTTGAAATGGTAGTTCTTCCATTACAATTTTGTTGTGCTCACCTGACTCATCTTCTGTCTTCGTGTCTGCCTCTCCTCCTCCTGTATTTGAGGCATTTTCTGTACTTGATGCTTCTGTTGTGCTTGAAGCACTTGCCGTTCCTGAGTGAAGTATTGTTCATTTACTTACCATGGAGAGTTTAATTTAACAATTCAATGCACAAACTATTAGAGATTCAGCTCTCAGAGCAGAATTGTTGAAAAAGTAGTTGAAAAGACAAGGCGTAAAAATCACTCACCATTTTCTTCTGGTTTGTCTTTTATTTGGAGAGTACTGATCTGAAAGACAAAAAGTTCACATTGAGTGATAACAGAATGCAAAAAATAGCAAACATTTGTTTCGTTTTGATTAACAAAGATCTAGTTTCCATGGCAAGCTAACTAATAATTTAAGATATTTCTCGCCGTTTCGAGAGGTGTTACGGGCCAGCAATACATCCAGCGACAATGTTAACTATTTCAGCTTAAAATCTGTTTGTTGGATAGCTCTTTAGCCTTGTTGATGTTACAGAGTTAATGCCAGCTGCTGAAGTCAAGAGACATGGCTCGGATAGTTCGATAGTTAGCTAGCTAACTAGCTAAATAAAAGCTAGTTTGCTTTTATTCGTACGTAAATCGGGCATTAACGTTAGCCGTTTTCATAGATTGTAGTCACGGGCCAATTCACTGACGCTTCAAGAGATAAGCAAAAGCGGTGAGTAACGACGTTCACGTTAGCAAGCTAGCTCGTGCCGCTTACCGATTCCGCGGCGGCTTCTTGCTCGTCTACTGCTAGGGCCCAAGAATCCGTTGCCATTATAGTTTTCTGCCTGTTCACTGCCTTAATAAAATTTAAAATGTCCCTTTATCTCAATATAGACTGGCCAACTTAACGAGGACTGTAGACAAGAGCTCCAAGACTAAAAATTAAAACTAGTTTGTACAATGGCGTGACGAATTCTGGTCTGCGCACTAGTACGACTTCTTACGTGTCCGACTAAATAAAGGAATCATGACGATTACGGTTCCTACATGTAATCTTGATTAATATATTTACAACCATTTAAAAATATAAACATATCTGAACATTATCCAGTATAATATATCCATTCAAAACAATACTTAAAACCTTCATTATCTTACCTTTTCAAATTTTGGGGGGCTATGAATAATGGCATAATTCCAATGAATGAGCCAACTCTATTTAGTCTGTAGATGTCGCCAAAACAAAATATAGAAATGCATCGTATTTATTCTGTAACTTTAATATAGACGGAACTGAAAACTTGCCATGACTGGAAAAATAAATTCACTGTTCCTCAGGGTTCAGTTTGAAACATGAAGAGTGCCTAATAGTTATCAAACATAAGGCTAGTATGGCCAGTAGAACCAAGTTAACATGGTGGTGTTGGATAAGATCATGAGGCTGTTGAGGAATACAGCATGTAAGGAGTGACTATAAGAAGAGCGGCATATACTTTAACAGGGCTCTAATATCTCTACTTCACTTGCTTGTCTTTTATGTAGCTAATAATTGGGCATGCATATCCCAGAGGCCCATGAGCAGATGCCAAGTAAGAGCCTATTGTACGCTTTCACATGCTGATATATCTGGTATAACTGTATTTCCCCCCTGATACTAACACCTTATACTACTGTCCACCCAAGAATTGTTAAAGGGCCCCGAGCCTGCATGGCAGAAACTGGCCGCATTGACCAGTCGGCATCTATTAGCTCATGGAATATCAGAGGTCACCTCTGAAGTCCTGTGTGGCTGCCCCTTAATTAAATGCAGAATTGATTTCACACCTTTCTGACATTCCGCTGAGATAGATAGATAGATGACGACAGTGGCTTTGAGTTGTGCTGAGGAAGATTACATTGATCTTCGTTCCGCTGTCACTCAATGCTGACCGCCTATGTGTGTGTGTGTGTGTGTGTGTGTATGTGTGTGCTGTATGCCTGTGTACATGTGGCAGTAGCACATACAGAAACTTGTAGTGCTTCAGTTTGGAGACAAATTTGTCGATGACTTGAAAGAGCCGAGTTTATTGTTGCCTCCAATCGGCTGCCTCGCTGGTGGTATCCATGGCAACTAAAAGAGTTAAAGTAAGGTTTGAGGTCCCCTGAGAATTTGGAGGAGATAAGAGAAGGACCTTGTATCTCTACATGAAGTCTCATCACAAGGCAATGAACATGACAAAAGTCTACGGATGTTGTGAATGACAGAAAGGTAAAAACCTTGAACCAACTAACTTTCAACTGTAAAACGATATAGAATGCATACAATTCTGCCCTTAATGCACAGATACATAATCATTGATTGTTTCACCCTTTTGCATGGACTTCACCTAAATGGAACGATGATATGATGGTATGACTACACTATCTACGACGCTGTAGATAGTTTTACCCTCTCATAGAAAGCAACTTAATGTATGCATGGGGACACTTCAAACTTTGGAGCCTCTCCTCTCTTAGATTATTTTGCAGTCTCCTTCTTCTTACAGTATGGTTCCTTAATACACATGTTTTTAATCTAGTGTTCAGGTTGTCAGCGTGAACTGTATGAAGCTATCCTCTGACAACAGAGAACATGTAGTGAAGCTTTTTGAGCACACCTTTTTTTTTTTTTGGTCTCTCGAGTCGTTTCCCTTCTTCTCACTTTCTCTCCACTCAGGTCCTTAGTCGTCCACAGCTGGCTAATTAATCAGAATCAAAGGGAGGCAAATCCTGTAAACAGACTGCGGCTCCCTGGCCAGATAGGAGGGGATTAAGGAGGATTCTCCCCAGACCTCTGCTCCCCTCCTCCTGGAAGTCATTAAGATTCACACCCATGATCCTCCGCTAGACCTGCTCCGCTCTTCGCTGCTCGTTCCATGCCTTCCTGTGAAAAAACAAAACAAAAAAACAACCTGCACACCCACGGCAGAATTAAAATGGTGATGCAGCACTAGCACTTGTTTTCGGTCTTGGGGAGAGAGAGAGAGAGAGAGAGAGAGAGAGAGAGAGAGAGAGAGAGAGAGAGAGAGAGAGAGAGAGAGAGAGAGAGAGAGAGAGAGAGAGAGAGAGAGAGAGAGAGAGAGAGAGAGAGAGAGCGAGAGAGAGAGAGTGACAAAGGGCGAGAGAGGGCAAAAAGAGGCAAAGGAGAGAGAGGGGAGAGAGACCGAGGCTGGTTGGTATTCCTCAGGCTTAGCTGTAGAGCCGACCGATGCAGAGTGGACATCACCATGGAATTACAATGGGGTTGAAACATCCCTGTTGTTGGCAAAGACCACACTTATGCTCCTCTGAAGGTTTCTATGCTTTATACTTTATAATACATTTGACAAATTGGAGATGTTTTTGGTAAACCCCACAACAGACACTCAAAGCTCTTTTTAATCACCTTACTATGCAAAGCAACATGAACGAAAAGAGCATTCTTGAAAGCTGTGGCTTTTAGAGGTTAAGCAGGGAAACGCTTTTGAGAACGTCTCTGCACTGACAAGTGAAAAGGGGTAGATTCAATAGTTTCATAGGACCAAAGACTCTTAGATTGGGCTTGGCTAACATTGTTGAAAAGTGTGAGCATTGAGAATGCCTAACGTACATGCAGATAATTCCTTATACCGTACTTTCCATGGTAGACCATAAGGAACATATCTGACACTTGCCAGTTAAAAGTTGGATTCTCAGCAGTCAGCATCACATGTCACAACAGTACAGCTCCGAGACGGCAGCAGGCCTTGCTCAATCCAATAAATCAATGAGTCAATTCAGTGACCGGGTCAAATGCAAAGAAGCACGTGTGTGTGTGTGTGGGGGGGGGGGGGGGGGCAAACAGTGAACCCTCCAGGCCTCAACACGTCCGTGTCCTAGTGCCACTGTGTTAATGGCCTGACTAACCGAGACGTCTGGCTCTTGCCCCCGGGGATGGAGCCAGCGTTTGGAGTGCCCAGCTGCTCCAGTCAATAAACATCTGGATCATTACATGACACACAAGAGGCCAAATTGCTGCCGGTCCTTTGGAAAAGATTGTAGGCTCGTAGCCTCAACACTCGCAAAATTGGTTAAGTTTAATGCTCGTCGGGTTCGTATGTTCGGGGTTTGAGAGCTTCAAGCTCTGGCTTAACAAATTTCAATTCCTTAATCATTTATTGATGCAGGCAATCAAATAGCCTATCTATAATGTAGGAGGATTCAGTACAGTGTTGATACGAAACACCCCTCAGTTGTGTTCAATCATGCTTGCAGACCTGCAGACATATGTGCTATGTTTAGTCACACGTGGTTTGCGCTGGCACGCTGCATGATTCTTCTTTGCAGCAGTGATCTGTATAACGCAAAAAGACTGTAGGTATAGTCTAAAATGTTTCTCATGTTTTCTCGTATGAATTCCTTCTTGGAAATGTGTGCTGAATAGACACCCCCTGAGATGCATAATCTTGCTGTTAAAGAGGGGTTGAGAGAAAACAGAATGGACTGGCCACAAAGAAACTTCTGATGATACAAACAATAGATAGAATAATTAAGGACGATTGGAATATACACAAACATGAGGCATGCAGTATGATCATGAGAGAATATGACAGATTACATACAATAAGCATGTAATCATTTATAATTTAATTTAATCAAATTATTCTGCGGAGATTTTCATCTCTCAGACTCTTTTTTGAAAATTGTGTGTCCCATCTTGACTACTTTACATTCAGAAATTAAACTTATACAAGACTAATTCTGTGGAAGAACAAGACAGCTTCCTATATGGATGCTATATTCCTCTGTGAGTATGTAACATGCGGACACCGTAAGTTAAAAATGACAGTTGGTAACCACTCAAATTGCATCATATTAGAGAGACGATACACACAAATCTTTTGATGGACATGTATACGGTGTGTATTTGGTCAAAAGCCAATCATGCATGTAGGACAAATTAAGTGACCCATGGCGTATTTCCATCGGGGTAAGCATATTTTATTCAGGAGGCACGCGTACACAGTTACATGCCATCTTGCCCTAGGGGCCCAACAGAGTCCCACTCTGCCATGGCGACACGGGCCACCATTTTGTTCCGTTTTGAAAATGATCACTATGCACAAAGCTGGCTGGGGGGCCCGACTACTCTCTTTGTTGAGCAGCCCAGTTTGCCCATATTTGGCTGCTGGTGATTGTGGGTTTGTTTGTGAGTGTGTGTGTGTGTGTGTGTGTGTGTGTGTGTGTGTGTGTGTGTGTGTGTGTGTGTGTGTGTGTGTGTGTGTGTGTGTGTGCGTGCGTGAGTGCGTGCGTGCGTGCAGTGGGGGCTTGTTGCTCAATGCAGGGGAGAATACGATCTCAGTGGACATATCCATTGCCCATTCTGTGTAACATATTGCGCTGAGCTTGAAAGTATTCTACAGGCCAAAAATATCTGAATCTTGCCGAACTGTTTGTCACACTTCACACCACATGTGTTGCAGCCCCCTTGTTTAAAATATGCATGGACTATGTTCTTATATTAGAAGGAAATGGGGCTCTTAGGGAGGCCGTAAAAAGTCTCATATCACAAGTCATATGCAGAGAACCCCCCCTCCTACACACACATACACACACCTTTTTTATTTTTTTATTTTGAGTTAAGTGTCATGAACTGCTCGTGACCTAGCAGTCTTGTGCTTTGCTATTAACGCATAGAATATCTATTATCACAGAATATTTGGTCTTCATATGTAATTGAAATAGGCATGTTGCACATATGTGTGCACCGCTGATCATCCAAACAACAGTTGGACGTAATACAATGCCAACATGCTCGTTGAGGGCTGCCTTCTAGACCCACAAAACACTCCAAAAAAGCAATGGAGACGATGGTTCGCGGTGTCCTGTAAAGAATGTGAAGTTGGTTATCATCATCAGCCTCTATGATGATGCCACTGCACCAAAAAGCTCGTTCGGAAAACCGTGGTCTCGCAGCCGTTTCCCTCCACAGACTTCACAGCAACAAAGCCAGGCAGCAAGAGCTGGGAAAAGGGTTGCCATGGCAACCGTCCGGTGGGTCTGAACTGTTTCTCTCTGGCGCACGCTTCAACATATTGAGCTTGACTCTCTCTCTTTCTCTCTCTCTCTCTCTCTCTCTCTCTCTCTCTCTCTCTCTCTCTCTTTCCCTCTCTTTCCCTCTTTCTCTCTCTCACTATGTTCCCTCTCTCTTCTCCTTTCATTTTATCTTTCCCTCTATATTATGTATTTTTTTCTGTCCCTCTTGTCTTCGTCCTCTTGCCTCTCAAGCTCTCCTACTCCATTCTACTGTGTTTCCATCTAGCCCCCCCCCCCCCCACACACACACACACACACTCCCTTTCGCTTCCCTTTGAACTCTCTTGATTCCTTGGAAAACAGGGGATGTGGTTGATGATAACACACTGTGGCCTCTCTGTCTGCCTGTCTGTCATTTTTTATGCATCTGTCTGTCTAGTCTGCCATTTCCATCAGCTTGGCTCTTTCTAGTTGCAAACAATGACAAGCTAGGAGACTGAAAGAAAACAAATTGCCGCTGGATCGTGATTAGCAATTTAGGAGGTCCAAACAATGTGAGACAAAACTGAGGAAATACAAAATTATTGAACAATTATCTAAACATTAGTCTATACAATGACAAATCTGATGTGAGCATGCTGGTATGACATCTACAGAAATTCAGCTTCAGGCTTAATTATTCAAATCTTGAAAAGTCTAAGTGCGCAGAATATGCCAGTTACAATTTGTAGGGATATTTGCAAAGCCAAGCCATTTTTCATTTCCGTGTGCGTTCCAGAGGTCAACCTTGTAAATTCCCTGCGGAGAGCCTTTAGAAACACAGAAGAATACCTGATTGTAACACAGAGGAAGAGCCTGTAGACAACACACACACACACACACACACACACACACACACACACACACACACACACACACACACACACACACACACACACACACACACACACACACACACATATGTGAACCCAGGAACACATACACAAACGCAAACATACTGTATTTGCACAAATACACATACACAGACACACGTACACATACAAGTGTGGCAGATACATACACACTTACACACACACACACACACACACACACATGCACAGAGACATGCGGGGAATTCAAATGCAAATGTTGAAACCTCTTTTTTGCATGCGACATGCGTAGTCCGCATAGCGCACAGCTTCATACCTGGCCTATTGATTCAGCCAAGGGAGACCAAGGACCGTTTGATTTTCATCAGGGCTGGTTTTGTACCGCTGCCATGGCCCTGACTCAAGGTTATTATTATCCTGCTTCCCAGGGGTGCAGGGAAGCCTGGTTCTCCAGGGTCACACCAGGCGTTTCCCCAGCGTTAAGCCCAGGAGAAAAGCCTAAAGCTGGGGTATAAGCACCAGGGAGTGGATGATAGTTTGCTAGGATAATAGCAGTTGACAGCAGTGCAATAGTTTCAGAAAACAGTTGTCTGTGTATGTGTCTATGGTTGGGCATGGCAGATGGAACGCATGTGTTTGAGTGTAAGGAAATGGAGACTGTGTATGTGTATGTGGATGTGTGTGTTTGAGTGGGTTATGTTTGTGTGTCACTATAGGCAGGCCCTACACTGGCGTGGCTTGCCCCTTTATGCAATGGTTACCTCTCAGCACTCTCTCCCTCTCTCTGTCTCCATCTCCTTCATCTACACCTGTCACAGCTTACGTAACCTTACACGGTGCAGACCCCTGGCAACCCTCTCCTCGGCTTCAGCGACTGACTGCACTCTGAACACTCCTTCATCGTGTAATTCACTACAATGGGCCCTTATTTCAGTTTTACGCCATAGGTCTGACTCTCCCTGTTAGTGCACGCAGTGTGGATGCTGACATCTATTGCTAACGGAAAAATGAGAACACAAATGCTTTTTTGTCCAAATGGATAATTTCCTGGTTTGATTGAATGTATGTACAATATGTATTTACTAATGTGTGGATGTACGAATGCAGGTATGTATGTATGTATACACTGTATGTATGTATGTTCTGTATGTATGTATTTTCAAACAACAGACGTAAGCATTCCTACATTTATTTAAGCTCTTTTTTCATGCATTGCCTTTCTTTCATGGATGTAATGTAATATATTGTAATGTAATATAATGGGTATGCCTACATGTCCATGGGTCAAGGACACTTATCAGCTTGCTAGGGGTTTTCATGATACATCTCTGGGACTTGTGAAGGAGCTTGTCATCTGCCTTTAGGTAATACCTATTCCCATCACTGGCAATAATAACTGCAGAGAAGTCAGGTTCCCCCATCGTCTTGCAGGCTGGCTGTTTTGTCAACACCAAATTGTTTTGCCACAGAGAAGAGGAGGCCCCCAAGAAAAGAGGCTAAAGATAAGAGAGTGGAGAACATTCCATTAAAGATAGCGATGGTATCTGGCCGTCTCTCCTCGGCTGCAGAAGGATTCGCAAAGATCCCGCCGAGCGCAAGGTGCATCCGTTGCCATGGCAGCCGGCCCAGGCAGGCAGACCCTTTCATGTCTGTCAGGACTGGCAAGAGAAAGAGAGGAGACAGAAAAAGTCGGAGCAACTAACAATGTGCTGGTGGGGCCCCACCGTTCTAGGGATGGAGCTTGTGTGTGTGTGTGTGTGTGTGTGTGTGTGTGTGTGTGTGTGTGTATGTGTGTGTGTGTGTGTGTGAGAGAGAGCATGTTCTGATGCATGTATCTCAAAGAAAGCGAACTCTTAATGCTGTATGCTGACAGAGGCTCGTCACAGAACATGAATCATTTAGTCACCACAGCAGAGTTGGAAATGTCACGTCTCATCACCGTTCCCTATGCCTCATGCCCCTGCACTGTCTATGTCTTTGGCAACCGAGGTAAAGGGCACACGCGGTAAAAGAGGGGATCTGAGATTTAAGACACGTTTGTTGGTTTGGGAAACAATTTCCTAGAGGCATAGTGAAATAGGCTGTGTTACATTTTAATATTGCAGGCCTGTCTGATACTGGCATTTTTGTGAGTGTTCATTTACTGCATGGCTCCCTAGATATCATGGACATTATGGTGTAGTCGTTTAATAGCTGGTGTATTTCCAAAATTGACCAGAAATTCCGGTTTTTTTCTTTCCCATAATAGGAAGGAAAATGCTGACTTCATCTTCAGATACAGGTAACCCAATGACAGTTTTCAGACATTTGCAGGGTTATCATATTATGCGTCTCAATCATTTCGACTACATTTTTTACGAGTCATAAGCATATCTGATTTGCTTAGCGCAATCAAATGACACAGCAGGAGAATATAGCACAAAAGCAGCTTTGCATTTCATGAAAAAATTTCCACAAAATTTACTTCTTCAGAATCTTTATTACAAGATATTAAGCTACTGTACAAATCGGTGTGAGTCATACAGTACAGCGCAGTATTAAGACTGTTTCTCCAGTTTTGTCATTCAAAGCTGTATACGAGGTGTTTGAAGAGTACACAAGATTTTCAGAACTTTTTGCCATGCATGCATGATTCCATATTTGCCATGCACAAGTTGGTATTTCAGTGTTAAGAAAGAGCCCTGAAAAATGGCAACCAACCAAAACAACTAAGTTGTACGGTAATGTATCGAAAGCACAAAAAAACAAGTTGTCTGATATAGCGTATCACCTCATGAGATTTGGCACACACGATAATGCACATTGCAATATAAATAGTTTATCAATAAGGTGTGTACAGTCAGTTACAATATCAACCAATCCAAGCGTGAACCTGGGAAGCTTACAAACGGGTGGAATATAGTAGGTATATAAATGACTCTGCAGCTGCAAAGGATGGTAACAAAAACTCAGGCAACATCAAAATTCATAAGTAAAAAAAGTAAATCACGTTATTTCATTTGATCATTATTTCTCGACATACAAAAACACTCCCTCAGGCCTTTAGTCCCTGCAAAAGACGTATCCAAAGGGTCATAAATAAAGGTTCTTCTATACAGAGAACTACAACAAACCGTTTTGCCGCTTCCCCTTGTGCAAGAAAACGTAGGCTACCCATTCTTATTTACAAACTCTCAGTTATTATTTGCCCTCAGTGAAACTGAAGAGGAGGAAAAAATTGTAATATGGTTTGATTGATAAGATAGGATTGTGTGCTTTAGATTATATCATATATTATATCTATTTCCTTTCCCTGATTTCTGCATTTATTTTCCGACAGAACTGTCCCCCTCCCTCTCTTTGTCCTCTCCTGTTTTGGACTGTCGAGTGAGACCCTGCGATTGAGGCTTCCACCTGGGGTTTGCCCACCACCCCCTTGCCAGTGTGTGTTTCCCAGGTGGTCATGACTGGGGGAAGAGGATGTGGAAGTTCTTGCTGCCACATGAGAGAAAGTGCTTATATACAGTGTCTTTGGATTGAAACTGTTAATATCGCAATAAAAAAATTAGTGTCTTTTGAGGGTTGGTAGTCTAAGCCTCTGCGGGAGTCTTCTCTGTTCCATTTTTCTGCGTGTCGTCCTCAGCGTTCTCGTCTTCAATCACTGGTTGTGGATAAGCGACAAGGGAAAGAGTTAATGAGTGGTGTTGTCTTGATATGGCATCCTGATTTGGTCTTAAAATCATAAAAAGGCTGTTAATCCAAACAACTACAGCACAGCATGCACACCAGTATGTTGTGTGTGTGTGTGTGTGTGTGTGTGTGTGTGTGTGTGTGTGTGTGTGTGTGTGTGTGTGTGTGTTTTGTTTGTATGTGCATACAAGCCAATCTAACAGTTGCTGAAAATGTGAGCGCATTTGTAACTCCTTAGTTGCAATGCAATTGAGATTTTCGGGGAGATGGGGTGACAGGAGGGGTGTAAAGTCTATAAAACACACATAGGCATATTGTCATATGTGGGATTTTTTAATCGAATGTTTCATGAATATGTGTTAGGGGAAACATAGAACGTGCGCACACACAGAGGTCCAAACACACACACACACACACACACACACACACACACACTAAGATATTGATACACACATACATGTACCTATGATTCGATGTCAATATAAAATATAAACTTAAGTATGATATTTAAAAATATATTGCAAACATGACATTATCACGAACAGACCAACCAACCATCCACTAATGTTGAACACGATGGTGTGGAGCAGCATTCAATAATCACGCACGCACTGCGCATTGCACTTGTGTTGCAATGCGAATATAATTGTTAAAATCCCATATATATCCCTCACAAACAGGGTATTAGACAAGATACATTGATCGTCTCTTTCTGGAACTAGGATTTTCATTTATGTAAGTAAAGCTATGTCAAGTTTATGGTTTTGGGTGTCTTCAATCTGAATGCTGGTCCACTAGCGTTACATTATCCATAATGAGACGTGGACACATAAGACACAATCTTAAAACAATTAAAAACGCCTTAATCATAATTACCTCGTTTGCTTCTGCCTATTTGTCCAAGTTTAGGAGGACGCTTATTCTGAGAGCCACTGAAAAAGTTGTTGGTATCTTGAAGGCGACAGGTGAAGGAAAGGTGTCCCTCTTCGCCCTCATTACCATAATGACTCATTTTGTCTTCGTTGAAAGGCATCACTTCCGACATTTCCAATGGTGTCTTAATCTCCAATGCACACAAATGAAGGAAAAAATAGCTCGACGTCTAAGCTGTCACTGGTTTTTAACCACGAGTAAAACAATATAACCTGCCAATACGATCGAGCAAGCCCTTCTATTTACCTCGAAGGCACGTGTAACGCTGGTGCGCAAGCGAAATGTTTTTAAACAAACAAACCCAAAAATTCCTCAATTTCCACGTTCTGCCAGCTTGGGAAACATTATTCAAATTTCCAAGGGTTTCTGTGCGTATAGCTTTGGAAATGCAGGCGCATATGTAGAATAGCCGTTGTGCGCCTCCTGGTTTCCAGCGGCTGGACCGTCACACGGAAAATCTGAGGAAGAAATGCAAATTTGGGATGGATGCAAAACACGGATCCCAGGGAGACCTGGTGGAGGGCGCGCGTCACACGGGCGAGCTGGGGGGTTTCTGGCGCAGCTTAGTGAAGCTTCAGTTGGAGCCGCTTGTTGGGTAGATGCTCCACTCGCCAGGTTCTAGAAGCAATCGAAACAGATGCTGTTTGTATTCAGGAACAGTAAGTCCATGTAGCCAACTGTTTTTGATGAATTTGGATGAGATGTTTCATTTTTGGTATTAATGCCTACAACATATTGTCCAACTCTCCTCTGATTTATGAATATTTTCTTAATGCCATAGAAGTGCCAATTGATCATACCTCATAAATACTAAATCCTATAATAATCACACATTATTCTCAATGCATTTCCGGAGGTAGATACTGTTGGTCAAATCTAATGAAGTGAGCTACTGTATGGCCAAAATGAGACCTCGCCAGATGATGGCGGCATTTACATAGGCTACAACGTGGCTTCTAAGGCAGGGGCCCAAGAATGATGCTATTATTTCCAAAGGTCCTTGAAGAGATTGGAGAACAGTACAAGTAAAGATATAATTTCAAGGTCAAGATGGAGGCTACTCTGACCTTGTTTACTACTTTCCATACGAATATGTAAACATTTATTCAGCAGTCTATTTACTTTATTGCATAATACACACATTGAATAATAAATACACTTTTATCAGAACTGTCTGTTCAGTATTGAGAATATATACAGTATATGTTGGATGTGCAAGGCGGATGGTATTTGTATACGGACAGAACTTCTGTTCATGTTGTCCTTCCTGCCCCAAGGGGTATATTGTGGGTATTAAGGCCTACACTCCCCCACCCCCCAAAAGAATAACTGAGATTTTCACATATAAAACTCCCTCAACAAAGTTCACATACACGATCGACTTGCTTGTCTGGTGGTCTTATGGCTTTTGTCCCCTACATAAAGGAAAAGGAAATCATTTTATTATTTAGGCCTCAAGGAGAAGTAAGCGTAAATAAAGAACTACATATCAACTCTCTCACATACAATCACACAGATATCCTTTTACAGACTGTGTTGAAGTAAATGATGAAACAAGAAACTAGCGTCTGAACTGGAGTCAAACTTCCTTATGTTGTCGGAGGGACTTTTCAGTTGGGCTACTATACAGTATTGACACACCCAGTCCCATTGGATCAGGGAGTTACATAAGAGAGAGAAAGAGAGTCACACAAAAATGATGAACAACCAGTTTCCTTTTAACTGCAACGGGAGTTTATTTATTAAATTACAAAATTTAAGTATTTGAAGTTCAGAGACTATGTAATTGTACAATTTTATATTGTACAACCTGTGATACTATACATGTGGATATTAAGGATATCAATAGCAATGGTTGTGAACTATTCGTTGCATATTTACAATCACCTCAAGTGGTTCAAAATACAAACATCATTTAAAATTGAATATTTTGTTAAAAAAGAAACTCAACAAGGTGAAACAGGAGAAACATTAGCACCTTTTCTGTAGTGAAGAAGTCATTATATGGGCCAACAATTGACATTGTATCATTCCAACATTCTATCATTTCAATTTGGGCACCATAACATTCGATTCCCATTAAGAAAAGCTTAACTTTACACTTTCCCAATTGTTACTAGAATGGCCTGTTCAAAATTTGTTTTACTGCAATATTTTCCATGGATCAGTAAGTGTCCCAGAACTAATTGTTCCAAACAAATCAAAGGTTCTACCTTAAATATCTCAAAAGACTTAAAAGACTACCTTAAAAGTCTTCTGTGATGAGGACCCTGATAGTCTGTCTATCAGTTCACTTTTTAATTTAATATTACTTTGTGTATAAATGTATCCAACAATGGACTTAAATCACCTTTTTTTAGTAGTTTTAGTAGTTTTTTCTTAATACCTTATACAGCGCAAATAGGAGCCATAAATAGTTCGATCAATCCACCGGCGAAACTTTGACACTGCTGTGTAAACTCCCGGAAACTTGGCATTGCCGCAGCCATTGCCCCAGGATACGATGCCATAGACACGTTCCTGACAGACCAGCGGCCCGCCAGAGTCCCCCTGGAAAGACAAGACCACACCCTGTCTCAGTTGCTATGCCAACATCTGTCCCATGGAAAGATTAATGAGTGACTGTGTCTAACAGTTCCCCTTCTTTTATTTTGGCAACGAAATATTCTAGTATCTAGTCAAGTTTTCTTTGGGTTTCCTGTCCCGTCTTTGCAAAGCATATCCATTGTGTTTGGACTACCTTGCAGGCGTCTTTCCCCCCGAAGCTGAAGCCGGCACACATCATATTGGCTGTGATGTTTCCGTTGAAGGACTCGCTGCCATTACACTTGGACGTGGAGACGATGGGCAACTTGACGGTCCTCAGTGTGGGCGGCACCTGCCCTCCTCCCAAATGGGTGTACCCCCAACCGGACACGTGGCAAACTTGGCCCTCTGACACGGCCGTGTCCTGTCGGGGGAGGGGGGCCAGGGACACATAGCTGTTCAGGGCCATGGGGGCCCTCAACTGTAGTTAATGGAAGGACAGAGTATTGTTATGGAATGTAAAAAAATTTTTTTCAATCATTAGTAATTAGTCATATCACTTTTTTTATCAAAAGATTCTGCTAAAAAACATTAGATTTAACAACATGAGCGGTCAGTTATCGGGATTTTTTGGTGTTATGAGAAAATGGGAGGAAGCAGGAATAAAAAATGTGATCAGAAAAAAAAATCTCAGTAATTACAGAACAGTTACATACTAGTCATTACATTATTACACTTTGATGTGAGAAACATCCTGTTGCTGTAAACAGCTCTACCCTGATAAGCATGATGTCCGCATTATTGGTGGTTCTGTTGTAGAGTGGATGGGAGATGAGTCTGAGGGGCTTGGAATACTGTTCAGTTCCTTCATAGGTACTCAGGGAGTAGTCTCCGGCCACTATCATCATCTGCTCTGCCCTGAGGGAAGAGACTCATAATATGAGAAGAAATGCAACAACATGACTATAGTTTTGAATGTAGCGGTTTGCGGTTTGCGTTTGATTTATGTTTGTGTATGCGTACAAAGCCAAGCAATATTTTCGGCCAATTCGATTAGAAGTTTTTATACCGTTTTTTTTCCCCCCACAGAAAAGTATTTATCTGTCTGTGAATTTGTGTCCGTCAGTGCACAGTGGCTCTTTGTCTCCAAACCGGGTGCAGAACAGTATCTTCCTGAATTTCCCAGACACCGAAAAGATGACACCCCCCGTGTGCACACAGACACAAACATAGACACACTCCAACCTTTTAGTAGCCAAGGTCAAATTCCATATGTCTCAAATTGTTGTCAACACAAACGTGACCGTTATGATGAACTTACATTACTAAGTGTTGATTTTTTTTCATCTGCTGAAACATATGCTCATATTTTGTATGTACAAATTAATTTCTAGAACTGATGGACTAAATTAAACATGAATATTGAACTGAGTGAAGTGTAATGTTGGTTTACCGTACAACCATCTTGTTTTGCATGGAATGTGATCCTGTAAGATTTGGCCTGTCTCAGAATGCGGCTGTTTTGCACTATACCAAACTACCAAAGGTGTCTGTCTAGTGATCATTGTCTGGACTTGCTCTTTCCTGTGGCACTCACTCACCCAATGTTGCAGTGTGCTGCCGTCAGAACCCAGTACTTGTGTACTAGGGATCCACCACAGAAGTGCTGGCCCTTGGTGCTCTGCAGTGACACGATATAGCTGATGGAGTTAGGGGCTGGGGCGAAGCCGCCCACTATACGCCCCTGCATGAGTTCCTGACCTGCATGGAAGAATAAACAGTGATAATACCTTGTGTGACGTGTGGGAACATCGGAGGAAATGAAGGAAAAATAATTACATGGCAGCAAGCTGGCATAACGTTACAATGTGATTCAATGCGTAATGGAAAGTGAAAAGAAGCAATTTGCTGACAATTTACAGAGACCTGATCTGACCTGTAGCAGTGAATCAGCGGTCCATAACAATAATAAACATTCATAAAAGCCAGAATTTAAAGCACTTTTGACACTCCAGTTAAAAGGGACCTACACAACTCACCCTTCACACAACATATTTGTATCCCTATCCCCCTCAATACATTTATTTTAAGAATTGTAATTTATAGGATTTATTTTAAGGTACTTTGGAAGCTGTATTTATGATTACCAGGAAATTACAGACATTCTGTTCTGAGGGTGATTACACTAAGTAAATCTGTAAGACAAATAATAAATGATTATCTCACAAGGTATTGGGTACAGACTGACATTTTATGGCTAGTCATAAATAATTTCAGGCACACAGCAGGTCAATAGAAAACAGCAATATTAAAAAAAAAAATATTATTATGTGTGAGTGGTGTTATCCACGATAAATTCCAGCTCTGACAACAGATATGCTGTTCCAGTGAAAGTGCCAGCTATTTCAGGCTGTTATTGCGGCTATGCAATCAGTGCATACTTCATAGGTAATATGCATTATCTTATTTTTGTCAGTAAAAACTGAATGAAATGTGCGTAAAAGTTACCGTCCATCTTTTTTATTGCAACAGATTAATTTGATAAAACCCTAAATCCTCTCTGCTGTCGTCTCTTGTCAAGTCATTCAAACTGTGTACATATCAAAACTGCCATAACGTATACTTACACGTTACAACCAGGAGCTCCACGGCAACACAGAACAGCCAAACTAACCCGCTCATTATGAGGAATGGGAAAATTGTGATGAGAATTTAAGAAAATGTCGCCTGGACTATGGGTCATTTAGCCCGAAGGTCCCTGCCTGACCACACCACTAGATTGTTCAAACTCCCAGAACAGCGGACAAATCTCTTCAACAATCATCCACAGACCTCATGTTTAGCCCCCCCCTGCAAAAAAAGTTCTAATTTCAGTTTCCATGGACACTCACAGATCTGAAACCAACAATATAGGATTGAGACAGGCTAACAAAGTGCACCTTCATAACTGGAATCCCCCCCCCCCCCACACACACACACACACTCACACCATTTTCTCCTCTACCGCTCCCTGACCCTGAATGTAGCCAAGAAGGTCTTACACCGTTGCCATGGAAACTACAACACTGTACAGTGCTGGCACCTCTATGCTGTTTCCTCTTGTGTCGTCTGTGTCATTGTTGAGTTCATCCCTGTGAAATCTCAACGGACCCACTGTGCGCGTAAGTGTGTGTCTGTGTCTCTCTCTCTCTCTCTCTCTCTCTCTCTCTCTCTCTCTCTCTCTCTCTCTCTCTCTGTGTGTGTGTGTGTGTGTGTGTGTGTGTGTGTGTGTGTGTGTGTGTGTGTGTGTGTGTGTGTGTGTGTGTGTGTGGATGTGTTCATCTCAAGGAGGGGATTAACTCAAAACCACAAAGGCTGTAACAGACAGAAGAGTTCTTGTTATATTCTGAATGAGCATCTCTTTGCGAAATGATAATACTTCTTTCCCCCAAATAAATTATGTGAATTATTGGACCGCAATAGAGTAGGGAGATAAATCTATCATTCAGTGTACTCAGGAATTATACAGGTAAGCATTTCACCCTCTTTGAAGAATAATTTATGCTTTACCCAGAAGAGTAGGATATCCCTGTGTGGCTTCCCACAGTCAGGTGTATCCTAACCAAGGACAGCCCTCCCCTCCGGTCCACTGTGTGGGTCACAAACTACCCCCATGGATGGCCTTCTCATCAATGCTGTCTTTCCAATAGGTCTGTTAATTAATCTCTGGATCTGTGGATGACAGAAAGCACATTAGTATGCCTGCCTCTCTCTACTCGTCTGATTAGACTGTGTCACATTAAAGATGTGGCAATATTGTACTTTATGTACAGTGTGTTGACAAATACCACGGAATCATTTTCTCTATTACTCCTCTTCAACACATGACTCAGATGAACCGTTTCTGTCAGCCAAGGTAATGTCTCCGCAGACACAGTACAAAGGCCCATTATTGGCTCTCCAATTGACTGAGGGTTTATGCTGCATGTGCCTCCCTCAGACAGCTAACAGCGGACAACACGTGCCGCTATCTGTTGACTGCCAATTCACACATACGCACGCGCGCTTACAAACAAGCAAAAATATAGACGCACGCAAGTGCACAAAAACATAGATGCACGCATGCACGCACGCGCACACAAGCACATCTTGTTTGTCACCTTATATCTCCTCCTGGGGATTAGAGCTGCTCACTATCACTTTTCACCCTTGCTGTTCAGACTATACCTCTGGGTCGTATGTAAACTATATGGATGATGTCACAGGGACGATACAGAACCACCCGGGATGGGAACTATACTTTGCGGTGGGAACACAACCAGTTCCACCCGTAGATGCTGTCTGAAGGACATAAAGAATGGGGTTATGGGGTCCACACGTCGTTATGGTATAAACAAATATGGGGATCCCACGGATTTGCTGGCATGTGTGTTGCACAGCAATACATTCTTCTTTGGTTTGGAGGACAAGTAAGGGTTATGGTGTCCATCTCAGTAATAACACATTACAGTGCGATCCTTGAACAAGAATGATGACCCCAACCAGAAAGTATAAGGAGCAGTGTTCTTTTCAGTGTGTTTGCTCTTATCAGACAGAAGCAGACTGTGCTGTACAGATCAGTGTTGTGCTAGATACAAAGTTGCAATTAATCACAAATCTATTGTCTTCCGTCTCATGCCATCCAGTACACTATAATATGACATGTGAAACAGCACGTCTGTAAACTCTTTCATTACCTCGGTGGGATATGATATTTCATCCCATAGATATTTACTTTCCTCCCATTAAAAGAGCAATGTTATATGAACACCTTTACATAAATGAAAGAACAACCTAAGAGGGAGAGACCCGATAAAGGACGAAGACTGACTTTTGTTATTTACTGGGTCAGCTCTGCGTTATCTCTTCATCTTCTTCGTCTTTCTCTCCTTCCCTCTTTCTCTGTTTTTCCTCCCTCTGTGTCTCTCTCTCCAGATCTCCATAGCAGAGATATGTGGCAGACAATAGCAAGGACAAAGGTGTATACACGGGTACTGTTACAGTATAAAGAGGGATGGTGACCTAGTGTCTGGTGGGGTGAGAAAAGACTGTGGATGAGTGAATGTGTGTGTCAGTATGAATGAGAGATTTCTCTCCGACTTTACATTTGTTCTTGGTTAACCAAGTTTAAGGTAAGAAGGGAATTACAGTTGTAAATGGAGTTAATTGAAGGATTTGATTTTAGATGGTAGGGGACTACTCTGAGAGTTTATTTATTGGAGAATTCTTTTTTTTTTTGTATTTGCATCACAGTTTGGCTGTTTTTGTTTATGTTCAATTACATTTGTGTCCTATTTTTTGTTTGTGCAAATAGATGGGGGGAAAAAATCATACTTAACAGTAATTGCTTAATAAATAATTCAACATATTGCTTTTTGGCAACAGGATTATTTCATTATGGTCCAATCCAGTTACATTTCATTCCTGCTAGTTTTCCTCACTATCAAAGGTAAGTAAGAGAAGTTTCCTGGCCTCCTTTAATCAAAAACAGCCTTGATTCCACTAATCTTTTGTTTTGCGTTGCTCAATAATGCTTCCATTGTTGCCATGCACATTTTGTTTCTATATTTTGAGCTGTTCAAATTGCCTACCCCTCCTTCTAACTCTTTAACGATTTCTTTTCTTTTCTCTTTCTATCCTGAACCTTACTCAGGTGCAGATGGGCAGAGAATTATTGGAGGCCAAGAGGTCAAACCCTACTCTATTAAATACCAAGCCTCCCTCCAGTACGATAAGAACCACTTTTGTGGAGGCACGCTTGTCCACCCACGGTGGGTGGTGTCTGCTGCCCACTGCTGGAGACCGTGAGTACTGCAGTTTACGTTAACGATACGTGAACATTTTACATAATGCAGACCTTCTTTCACATCTTTAGGATTTCATTTGATGATCAAATTTGATAGATCCTGAATGACATGCCTTAGATCATGCTAGCGATGCTTGTCATGGCAGAGCGGGAGAATTGATCTATTTGTATAAACCAACAGGAACTACTTGATCACGGTAGTCCTGAGTGAGCACAGCTTTACCGTAAATGAGGGCCTTGAGCAGGAGTTCAATGTCTCCAAGATCCTTGTTTATTACATGTACAACTACAAGACCTTTGACAGTGACATCATGCTGCTTAAGGTGGGATAAACAAGAATGCTCATGCATGTTACATGAGACATATTGTTGGCTGAAAGGTTCACTCACAGTAGGGCCTTTTCTTTTAGAGAACAGTCTTTTGACTATACAGCTATATTATACAGATAATTTTTATGTTATTATTTATTGTCTGTTGTTATATTTATTTATTTTGTTTATATTTTAAGTTCTGTGTCAAGCCTTAAAGCTTTCAGTAACCCTTTTTGTGTTACCTCATCAAGGGAAGCCATTGACTTTTTGAATGACTTCAACTAACCGATCATTCTGACTCTCGCAGCTAGACCGGCCTGCCAACATAACCGCCAACGTCCAGCCTGCCCTGCTACCGGACCCTGACACGCCCCTGTTAACAGGTTCGACCCATTGTGTGGTGAGCGGCTGGGGCGTCACACAGGTCTACAGCCAGTACCTGTCCCCTGTGCTGAGGGCGGTGGACGTGGACATCATTCCCAGCTGCCAGTACTACTACTACTTCAGAATCTCCGATAACATGGTCTGTGCTGGCTCAACCTACGGAGGAAAGGACTCCTGCCAGGTAGGAGAGCTACAGGATACTCCTGGTGTATATTCCATTTCAAGGAGTTAGAAAATAGTGATTGAAAGGTTCTGGGACTAGCGAAATATTCCTGTTGTGGTGCTTCAGTTGGCAGGCTACAATAGAAAAACATTTCAAAACATGAAGTAAAACCTGGTGGCTGTTACACGCAAATTAGAAAATAAGTACACTTTTCACAGTAGTCTACAAACTCCCACCCCACCACCACAATGAGAGGTTTTAAGTGCCTTTCCCGTTTGTTGTTTCTTCCAGGGTGACTCGGGAGGGCCTCTTATCTGCAACGGTTACTTTGAGGGCATTGTGTCCTGGGGCATCAGCTGTGCCAACCCTTACTTTCCTGGTGTGTACACCAAAGTCCGAAACTACGTCCGCTGGATCAACTGGATAATCCAGACAGACACCTAGGGCTGATACGCTGCGCCAACTGTCTACTGTGTTTACCGTCTCACTGGGACCACCGTCACCTGTACATTTAAGAGGAACAACTGAACACATACATGTTCTGCACCTCATTTGTGGGTGAATAAATTAGACTTCTTGAATCATTTTGGATATTTTTTTTATTAGGTGGACATTTATAAACTAGGGAAAGGCCGTGGGGTTTGCCATCTTTTTTTGGAGGGGGGGGGGGGGGGTGATTGTTATGTCATCTTAAGTACTGGAGTCTTTTTTATAGCCTATATCAGAATCCTCAGGAACTATTCTTCCTCCAAAAATGAAGTGTGTACAAAGAAATGTCTGTTTTCCATTCATGCTTATAGTAGCATGTGTTTATACCTTGATTACGCATAAATAATTATACTAACAATAATTATAATACATATTCATTCTTAATCCCTGATGGTTACCAGTGTATTCTTGTCACAACATCAACACTAGTTTGGAGCATTGGTTTCTTGGGAGAACATGTGCTTTGCTGGTGCTTTTTCAGTTTAAATGTCTCCGTTCTGACGATGAACCCAAAGCACAAGGCACTATAACAATAAAGATACATTTTGTCTTGTCACACACCCAGATATACATATTGCCACATGGCCACTGTGGACAAACTGATTGGGCAACCATAAGGATTCCTTTTCCTGTGTTATTATATCAGTCAGGCATGCGTCCCACGTGGTTATGCAAGTCTGTAGTTCACTACCTTCACAACACCCTCTCCCTGTCATCTTGCCCCACCCGGGAGAACTTCAAAAGGATTGGCTGCATAGCTAACCATTAATCCTCCCCTAGTCTAACCATTGCAACAATATTTCACTCTTAAAAGAAGGGAGGACATCTAAAATAGAGGGATTGGCCAGGGATAGGACCCCTTCCCTCAAAACAGAGCAACACTTTGGTAATTAAATCCAAACTGATCTTTCTACATAAAGAAAGCGCCATAGAAGATTTAAAGCTATTATGGAAGACCTGGAAATCATCCATGGGAAAGACCCAAGTTTGAAGACCCCCCACCCAGCCAGAGTACCCCATAAAGGGGTACAGGAACTGATTGACAGCTCACTGAAGGCTAAGGAGTTTGCATATTGTCCATACAGCAAGTTCAGAGTGGGGGCAGCCCTTTTGGCTCAAGATGGCAGAGTTTTCACAGGTAAGAGCGTTCCTTACACAACAAGTCTTTGCCGATGGACGTTTTTCACATCCATCTTATTTCTAAAACAATTTTTTAATTGAGTTAAAATGCTCTCGAATTGTACAAGTAGTTGTTTCAAACATCTTAAGTAAAAAAAATTATTTAAAAGTTATTCGTCAACAAAACAACTTTGATTGTTTTTTACAACTGTAACAAAAAACTATTTTGACTAATAATGAAAAATTTGAAGTTCTAGCTATTGCCAATTCTGAGTAGAGTGCAAACTGTAGTGTTAGATCAACCCAGACATCTTGGCACAGGTAAATAGACATACTCAATTACGGTTGATATTGGTGTCAATATGTAATAAACAACAAAGACGTTGGCACTCACAAATGAGTATGTAGTCCTGGGATTTCAGGATGACACCCATTATGCAGTGTAGATGTTTGAGGTGAGCGCGCCAGTTCTTTTGTTTTTGGTGTCAATATATAAATCACAACGTGAAGAGGGTGGAATAGTACAGTTACATGGTCTTTTTAACAATATATGTGAAAAGGACATCAGATCAGGAAGTCAATTATTGTCTATGTTCCAGTGCTTACTTTTTGCATAACCATATTAATCATTACCCGTCTGACTAATCTAAACAGACCAATGCATATTACAGTCCTACCATGAATTGACAGAGGTTTTATATATTATTGGGTGTTCTTATACTATATATCATTTTACTTTGTAGGACAATGCCTGATAGATCCATTGCAAAGAAAAATAATTAGAGACAATCAATAGTGGTTATTCTACTTTAAACAGTGACTGTGAAATGTGTCACAATGCCAGATGGCTTTTAAGGAAGCGTTTCGTAGCCAGCCCGTATCAATGTACACCCAACACCCAACATATTCGAGCTTAAACAAACATTTCATCACAGGACAAATGTCTGAAGATGAAATGGAGATTGTACCATATGCCAGTGTGACAATGTAATATGATGCATTATAGATGCAAAGTATAAGTATAAAAGTAGTCCCAGTACAATAGATAATCATGAAAGTGATACCGCTGTAGCAATTCTAATGCTTTTTTAAATAAAAAATTTTAAATAATTATGATGGAGTTTTTTAATTGAGTGAATATAGTGTGTTGAAGGTCAAAAGTGGGACAATTATAGTACTATCCTGTTTCCTCATGGCAGGTTGCAATGTGGAGAATGCCTGCTACAACCTAGGTGTGTGTGCGGAGAGGAATGCCATCTCTAAAGCAGTGTCAGAAGGTTACAGAAGTTTTAAAGCCATCGCAATTGCCAGGTGAACTCTTTTTAAGTCCTATTAAGGGTATTAATATTCTATTTTTTAAGCTCAATAGAGACTCCTCCTTGTCTTCATTAAATGGCATAACTTCCTGTATGTATATGTTTCTGTTTCATATGCTAAAACATGTTCCTTGTCTCTGTAATAACGTTTCGCCTGTTTTGTTGCAGTGACTTAAATGACCAGTTCATCTCCCCATGTGGTGGCTGCAGACAGTTTATGAGAGAGGTACATTATGCAAAAACAGATTGCATATTTTTCCTGACATGATTTTTATTATGATAAACACTTTTTACATCAAAAGCAGAAAGCAGCAACATAATTGATTAAGAGTAATATTTCAAATACATATATAATATGTCTCAGCATATTTATCCCCTTATTGTCTAGTTTGGGGAGAGCTGGGAGGTGTATTTATCCAAACCCGATGGTTCCTATGTAAAGATGGACGTGAGTGAGCTGCTGCCTGTCTCCTTCGGCCCAGAGGACCTGACCATGAACAAAGTGTTTAAAATTCTCGAGTTTTGAGCTGAACTCTTTTTACTGAAGGAGATATGACGGGAATATAAAATGTCGTTGTAATGGAAGTGATAAATTCTGAAATTTATTTGTACAGTCGTTTTTGCTAACGTGTTGACATTGTAAATAAGATTCATCGGAGGGAATTGTCCATTCAATGAGCCAACTAATCACTTTAAAGACTTGAATAAGGCTGACTAGGTAAATGTTAGAAAATAAATATCTACAAGCATTAGTACTCAAAACCATCACTATATATATATTCATATTCATATATTGACTAACACTTACTTTAATGTTTACTTTGATGTTTAGTATGCATTATAGATAATTTTCTACGGTCTAAGTTTGAAATGTACGTGGTCTATTAAATAAAGTTCAAATGGTACAACAATTGTAATTAGAGATTTGACAATGAATTTATTAACAAGCATATGGACAAATAAATATCACACATCACATTAGTTTCATAAATAAAAGATACATGTTTTCTCGACAGTTCAACATCTCAAACTTGACAGGTTTGTTTTCAGCAATGCTGAATATCAATAATCTTTATTAATAGTACATGGATATACATGACATTCCAGCGACATATAACAAAAGAAGAATTAGTATGGTTGTCATGTAATGAGCAGCGATCATTTATTAAAGCTCTAACTTGAAAAGGGGCAATCACACAAGAACAAGGTAAAAAAAAAAAGCAAGCAGCTGCAAAAGTAGCAAACTGTGTACCTGGGAACTTATTACATGCAGGTGTTAAGACACTGAAAAAGGAAAAAGGGAACTCAAAAATGGAGGGTATTAACATGTTACTTTGATGCAGGACAGTGAAAGAGAAGGGACATGTGGCAGGCTGCATGTACTTTTAGACACAAAGGATGCAGAGACCAACCACTCGCAGCTCAACTGATGATGTTTGACAGCAAAATGGGTCACTGGGTCCCCTGTATTGCCACAATCAAGCAACCGCAATACAACCAAAGCGTCAGTTAAATTCTCATGAATTTCAGGATCATTAAACAAAGCAACATAATAAGAATATAAAAACATTTCAT
>JAPMUY010001668.1:165000-190209 GCA_026901105.3 Galaxias olidus | reverse complement strand
TGAGCCAGAAGACAAAGCTCTCAATCTACCGGTCTATCTTCGTTCCTGCTCTCACCTATGGTCATGAAGGGTGGGTCATGACCGAAAGAACGAGATCGCGGATACAAGCGGCGGAAATGAGTTTCCTCCGGAGGGTGGCTGGCATCTCACTTAGGGATAGGGTGAGAAGTTCAGCCATTCGTGAGGGACTCGGAGTAGAGCCACTGCTTCTTTGCGTAGAAAGGAGCCAGTTGAGGTGGTTCGGGCATCTAGTAAGGATGCCACCTAGCTGCCTCCCTAGTGAGGTGTTCCAGGCACGTCCAGCTGGGCGGAGGCCGCGGGGCAGACCTAGGACCAGGCGGAGGGATTATATCTCCACACTGGCCTGGGAACGCCTTGGAATCCCCCAGTCAGAGCTGGTAAATGTGGCCCGGGAAAGGGAAGTTTGGGATTCCCTGCTTGAACTGCTACCTCCGCGACCCGACCCCGGACAAAGCGGATGAAGATGATGGTGATGATGATGATGATGATGATTTATTTGTTAACCAAACACAAAATCAAATAAAGGGTTTATAACCTAGAATACATTTGCAAACATTCCACAAACCAAGCGTTTAAATTCAATAATCTATGATCTGTGTGTTCTGGTTAGTGCCACTCAAATATCTCCAAGAAAGATTTGGACCTCTAAGTCTGATTGAGGCATGTAAAAAGATAGTGGCCCAATGTGTTTCTCAGAATAGAAATCCTCACCATTACCACCTGACCACATAAAAAGACTGGAGCAATCAGGGATCCCTATCCTTCACAGAGAAATGTGTGCTGCCCTCTCAACTCCACCATCTCCTCCGTCTCTCTTTCTCTCTCTCCCTGATCTTCATAATACACATCCTCAGGGAGCTAGTTATAATTGTCTGCTTGCCTTTCCACAGACCCTCTAGGGCCGTTTAAAGGTCGGAATACACCTTAGATATACTCCAAAGCTGTGTTATTTACATGTTGTAGCTTCTGTATTTCACACATGCAGAAATAAAAATGTAAAAGTGAGAGGTTGTTGTTATTGAAACAGACACACGGTCTGACCTATTGTAGCGAGGCAGAACCATAGTTTTACCTTGTGTTGGGTAGGCAACCTCGCAACAATAGGTCCGACCTTTGGTCCAAAACTTTGAACGATCCCTTTAAGTCTACGTAAGACACTGCATCTTACGGTATACAAATGGAAGGAAATGTTGAAGACTCAAAGGAACTAGTAGGGTTAGCAAACATTTATTCAGATTCTTTTTTAAATGTCAATGGGATTCATAAGGAACACACTGGCCCACACAATCAGCCTTTTTAGGTTGTTTAGAGTCAATCCTCCATCTTTACATCGAATAACCATGTTGGATCTTCGGAGGTGTGTGCTTAAATGTTGCGTATCTCTATGACTACATATTTGTCTATTCAATCTAACATGTACATTATTTTAGATAATATCTGAAATCTGCTGGTCGTTTCACATATGCATGCAATAAGAGAGTCTTGGCTACTTTGGTGTCCTTTTGGTTAAAAGCTATAAAGTCCTGAAATGTTTTACAGTCAAAATGTGAAAATGCAACTAAATTCCTAGCTGGATTAAACTGAAGAAATAATCGTAATTTTCTAGACGAGTAACAACCAGTGGTGGACGAAGTACACAAATCACGTACTTGAATGAAAGTACAGGTACCCTTTACCAAATGTTAAAAGTAGAAGTCTTTCATTTTGATGTCTAAATGTACCTGCTTTGAAAAATACTTCAGTATCAAAAGTAAAAAGTACTATTAATTAGTATGTTATGCTTGTCAGGGGTTGCTGACATGCCAAAAGGAATATAAAAATACAGAGAGCAAACTTTCCAATTTGTAAAAAAAAAAAAAGGCATTCACTATAAACAGGTTGCAGTTTCAATAATACTTGGGCCAAGGATGCAGCTGAATGAGTTACTAGAAAAGCGCTTATAAATGCCATGTATTATTATTATTGACCGCAGCATAAAAGCAGGTGATCAGGCTCTCTTGTGTACCTTATTATGGATCCCACTACTTTTCTTGGAATGACACACCCTCAAACGTCAGGATAGGCCAGGCAGAGGGACCGAAAGCAGTGGGATCCATAATGACATCTCTTGCATGTCGATCTATCTAGCTAATTAAAGTCTACGGTTCAAACAAATGTTGTGAGCCAATTACATGTACTTCGTTACTGTCCACCACTGGTAACATACATTGTATACACTTCAAACAAATGGCTAAAACCTCAAAAGTGCTGAACTTCTGTTTAAAAATCACAATACATGCACAAATAAACGAACATACACCCACATACATAAACTATCAACAGCATTTGAAAAGCTTTTAGCAGGCCCACAGAGTGTGCAGCTTTTGTGTTTTTGTTGTTAACCATTGCCAAAAGCTGAGGGATTTTAATTGGTTAAGTGTTCTCAAGGGGAAAAAACAACCAATAGACTAGTGCTTACAGAAAACTTAGAGCTTCTGAAATGTTGTTATCATTAGGTCAAACAAATAATTTAAACAATGTTTTAAAGGGTCTTAACATGCTTCACTACTTTCATGATTTTAAATACCTTTTGGTCAGGTACAATTTTTGTCACCTGTGTATATATAGAGAAAATATTAGAGGGAAATAAATATGAATTAATGAAATAACATATTTTGACTAATTCAAATACAGAAATGTCACAATTACTTTTACATATTTTACTAGACTGTGAAATATAAAGACTGCACAAGCCACTGAATATCACGTTGAATGAACTTAATCAAAAAGGGCACTTCAAGGCAAAGAATGACAAACTGCCAAGCCAACAGTTAGCAGGTACCTTCTGTAAATTATCTTTACACAATTGCACAGTTTACTTGTAATTTTTTTACGTGTAAAAGCCTATATTATCATTTCAATACTTGAGTATTGGTGTGGATCCATTGTGCCAAGCCATATGTTCCATAAGTTCAATCTTAGTGTTTATTAACACTAAAGTCCATGTTCAATAAACCTTGGGGCATTTAAGTGGAATCTGCCTCTACATCAATGTAGTGAAAACCCTGAAGCTCACTCTGTTTGAGGGGACATCAGGTGGAGGGTCCCCAAAAGAATCCCCTCCAAACATCAGGGTTAAACAAAGGCTGGTGCTGACCTACGAAGGTCCTTCCACTTTTACTGTGGTGACGGAGGCCATGAAGCACCTCTGAAACAGCCGCTCGGGGTCTGGTGGCTGGTTATCACAGTCCAACCTCCTGCTCATGAAGTGCTTCCTGAAGCCCCATGGTTCAGTGGCCGGGGCGGGCGCTGTGGCCCCTGAACGGCTGGGCCCAACGATGGGGTCTGAGCCAGAGTGACAAACACACATGTGCACACACACACACGTACACAAACACACAAAAAACAGTAAAAAAATTAACTTTCCACTTCAAGCTTTTGTCTGTACGATTGCTTTAAGGATGAGATTTAGCCTGCACTTCTAAACTTTTACATAACACAGGAAGTATCCTGAAACTTCAGTGCTGTTGGCCGACACTGACAGAGTCCTGCCTTACCCGGTGCTCGCAGCGGTAGTCCATTGTCCCAACGGCTTGGTTTGGTGACCATGAAGAGGTAGCAGAGGACACACACGGTGATTAAGAAGGCCAAGAGGACCACGGCCGCTATGGACAGTCCCACCAGTGCCCCCACACTGCAAGGAGAGGAGATCAAAGACCGACAGGGAGGGATGGTGGAAAAGGAGAAGGAAGATTGTGAGGATATGGAGTGGACAAAGAAAGGGAAAGAGTGATTTTATTTCAGCATCAAAGAATTTACCAGTGAAATGTGTCCTGAGCAGGGCCATAATTAAAATATATATTCTGGGAGTGTAAAAAAATATATATTCACAACCACAGATATGTTTACAAGTCAAAAACTTTGCTTGCGCACCGGCGAATCTATGTTTGTCAATCGAAGGACTCGCTTGATCTGCTTTGATTTAAAGTCTTGAGAAAAATATTCCGTTGTGTTGATTCGTAAGCGTAGCTTCTTCTTCCTTAACAATACCTAACACGGCCCGGTGTACAGTGGCCCTGAGAGGCCAATGCACTGCAACTTAAGAAAACGCATGCAAAAAGACATAACACAAGCAAATTAAGAAAACATCTGTCAATTTGACAACACGTGCAGCATTTAGAAAACACGCTGCAAATTCAAACACAACACATTACAGAAACGTGCTGCAAGCACAAAAACACAACACATTACAGAAACGCGCTGCAAGTTCAGAAAACACCACACATTACAGAAACACGCTGCAAATACATCTGTCAATTTGACAACACGTGCAGCATTTAAAAAACACGCTGCAAATTCAAACACAACACATTACAGAAAAGCTCAAGTACAAAAACACAACACATTACAGAAACGTGCTGCAAGTTCAGAAAACACAACACATCACAGAAACACGCTGCTAATACAGAAAACACCACACATTACAGAAACGTGCTGCAAATACGGAAAACAACACATTACAGAAATGCGCTGGTGTTGTCTGTACATGCAGCACGTTTCTGTAATGTGTTGTGTTGTCTGTACATGCAGCACGTTTCTGTAATGTGATGTGTTTTCTGTACTTGCAGTGCGTAATGTGGTGTGTTGTCTGAATTTGCAGCACGTTTTCAAAATGTTCAAATTCATGTAGATGTTTTCTTAATTTGCTTGTGTTTTGGCTATTTGCTTGTGTTTTGGCTATTTGCATGTGTTTTCTGAAGTTGCAGTGCCTTGGCCTCTCAGGACCACCATACCGGCGTGGGCTCGGCTGATCAACGCCACTTTTAGAACAAGTGGCCAACATCCCACATTATCTATTAGACTACAAATTGAGGGAAGGCTTATCCATTTGATTGTTAAAGCAACTAAAGTAGTATTTTAGTGGTAAAGCACATTGAAGCAATTGTTCGCAGACTAGCCAACAGGTAAGTTGAGGAGACAGAACTCATTAAGTACTCATTAATGAGCACAGTATTCATAGACATGGTTGCCCCCAAAATTGTATTTCATCCACCTAATGGGATATTATGCAAATGTAAAAATCTAAAGTCAACCTAATAATAAATAGAAGAATATGACTTTACAATTTCAATATGTGAGCGTCATCACTGATGCATCACATAATTACTAGTGATGGTTTGACTTGTAGATAAAAGTTGGACAAATTGGCCTACAGATGTTTACGGAAAGGACAGAGCTTTAATGGGGTTCTATACCCATTCATTCCAATAGGGGAAAAACAATTAAAAATAATAATAAAAAATATAACACGTGAACCGATCACTTAGCAAAATGCATGCGCACTGCACACAATAACCCAAGACCTGTTGGCACGGGAATGGAATAGATAGGGTCAAAACTGTGGGCGTATTTAGGGCGCCGAAAATCGGCCAAATAATAAGAAGAAGATAACTCTGCAATAACAAGATGTGTGCTTCACTGACGCATCACATAATTCAACCTGTATAACTGGGGTAGTTTTTTTTCATGGGGCCCCAACATTTTAGCAACGCCCCTGCACAGAAACACTGAATGCAGTTAGCCATTGACAGCACTGTATGTGGTTTGCTCTACATGGTTTGTGTGATTGGCTTTATTCCAAGTTGAGTAATCAGAAGATGACATTAACAATGTAGCCTACTTTATCTTACTAAGCTTGCGACATAGACATTGCAATGCCTAGGCTACTATGGATCATTTTACTCCAAGTCACGGAGTTGTTATGTGCAGCGATTTCTTCAGGCTGTCTTTGACATTGAAGTTTATAATTTTACTGTATATTACGTAAATGTGCACGGTTTTCTTCTTTTAGTATTAATTTCTGATTGTAATAAATATTACGTGAAGGGGGCGTGCAGTACGCCGTACGCCAAAGTATGCAAGTAACATGCTTTAGCGTGTCGGGTATGGTGGGGGCTAAAGCACCTCACTTGTCAAAAAAAGCTCACCGGTCTCAACGGCAAGGGACCAATCATCATGCTTTGAATCAGTAATAGGGGCTAAAGCACTTGCTATCAGTTGAAGGTATTGTAGCAATAGCTTCACTATAAATGTGGCTTGAAGGACAACATAACAAAACCAAACAGTAAAAAGATGAGACCGAAACAAGAGCAGGCTGAAAAATTCAGAGACCTTCTGTCAGGACTTAATCATCAGTTGTCAAGTATAAACTGAAAGGATTAATTCTAACAATACACAAACAAAACTCAGTGAATACATATTTTCTAAAATTAAATGGTTCAATAAAACCTTTTGAGACTCGTTTGCTAGATAACTTTAATCGTGACACAATCTAAACAGCCTATTTGTTTCTCTTCACTATGTTTACAAAACAGTACAGCCTTCACTGTGGGCTAGTGTGTTTGCCTCGTGCTCCTTAAGACGTGAAACGAAGACTAGATATTTTGGAAATATTCTGCGGAGTTAAAAATCATACGAGTTTATAAGAAATATAAATTGGCGAATATGTTAGTTGACTGTAAAACTATAATGATGCCAGACAATAATATAAAATGGGTCACAAATCCTCACCTCAGCCACCACATGTACCCATATTCATATGGGAAAAAACTATTAGGATCATCACAGCAATATTTTTTGTCGTTAAATCCGCAGCAAAATACCGCATGGGCATCATATCCAAGTTTGGGACAAGAGAAGGCGTTAACGAATATATTCTCTTCGTTAATATAGCTCGTGCAGTCCACTCCCATGCTGCCAACAAAATACGCCGTACATAAATTATACAGACGCGTGTGATAAAACTTTGTCTGAATTCGGTGAACTGCAGTTCTCGAGAATCTCTCTCTCTTTCTCTCTCTCCCTCTCTCGCTCTCTCACGCCCATTGGAGTTTAGCGCGCAATACCAATTTTTCTGCATGTCAACAGGTCCGTGTGCCATAAAAATCGCTTTTTTGGTCCAGTAGTTTTCTCTGATCTGATTTTTTATAGCACTACGTATCATATTATAGCCTTAAAAACGAAGAATGTGAATGATGCGTTTTGTATGCCTGTATGCTTGCTCTTGCTCTCCTGATTTAATTAGGCAGGTTATTGTTTGCTTTCCTTTAAAAAAAACTCACCATCCATCCATCCATCCATTAACTTTTACCGCTTATCCTGTGCAGGGTCACGGGGGGGCTGGAGCCTATCCCAGCGGACACAGGGCGAGAGGCGGGGTACACCCTGGACAGGTCGCCAGTCTATCACAGGGCAAAAAAACTCACCAGCAAATGCATATCTGAATATGCCGTTTTGTTAAGTGCTGTCAGGACACAATTTACGCTGTTAATTGGCAATCAGGGTGCCGACTAAAGAACCAACGTAACACACTGAGACTCTTCTGACTATCTCAAGTGGCTTGAAAAAGGCTCATATCTAACTTCATTTCCTTGTCTTTCACATTCTCAATTGTATTTTCAAAACTTACAACTGTTCTTTGACCTGTCATTTTCAAAATCCTAAATATACCTAATAGAATCCCTAAAATCCTTCAATGATGGCCATCTTGAATCTTATCCTTTCAGCACCATTGGATCCTGACACATTACTGTGAATTACAATAAAATGTTAAAATACAATGTATGAATCTATACATAGCTTTAGTACTCAACCTATCCCTCTGTGCCATAAGCAACATTCTACAATATCATGCATATTTGCACTATTGTGATAATTACATTTTGTAAATTGTTTTATTGTCTTCCTGTTCCAGGCGGACACAATGGGATGTGGCTTTGAATGCCTTCAGATCCACTTGATACAACTGTTTAATGGCTGTTATTTATGTGGCACAAAAAAAAGAACACTTGTTACAAAAAAAGACACACATTGAATAAAAAGAGATGTACTTTGTGCTACAACCCAAACCACACCAATAATAATTGTTTTTAAACCCAATTATTTCTCTGTCAGCAGCCATGGTTTTATTCATAGAGCAATTCAGAGTCAATATTTGTCAACAGAACTTTTCTTTAAGGAGATGCTTCCCCGTGGAGCACACACCTGAAAACGAATAATAGTTCGTTGTGGATAGTTGTGTTTACACTCAAAACCACTTAAACTTAAATTGAACATGCGTGTTTGTCACTGTGTCAACAAATGAGCACTTCTCTTCTCTTCTCTTGAGGGAAAGGATGATCTATTTCCATGCAGCTGCACATTCTACCGATTAAAGCTAAGAATTTTCTAAAGGGTTGTTTGGGCACAGAAGTGTCTGCAGTGTGGGGTTTGCTTGTTCACGTACATACATACATATTGTGTTTTAGCTAATGCAATGGTACGTCCTGGAGTTAATCTATTCATGTGGGTTTTACAATGAGACAATCAGGAGAGCAAGAGCTCCACGCCTCCACTGGCTCCTCCTTGGGGTCTAAGACTAAAGGAAATGTCCAAAACGGCCGGGGGGGTTTGTTGACATGTGAATTGAAAAAAGGTACTGTAGTAATTTCCATGTAAATATGTCTTAACTTTGCGTATAGCATCACCATGAGCACAAAGTAGCCCTACAGAACAAACTTAAATCCTATTTGATAAAAAAACATGCATATTATTTGAACCAAAGCACATCTCTTTGTTATGCTTTCGGGGCCGTTGCTACAGGTTAACTTTGAAATTTCAAATCACAAAGGTGATTTTTAGATCAAATACACAAAAGTATAATTTTCAGGCCTGGTGGATGTACCGTGTAGAGATCCAAAAGTTGAATCATTAAAAATTATTGGCACAGTTACAAAGACGCTACTATGATACATTCAGTGTCCATTTGTTCAGACACAGTGCACCCATCTTACTGCGTCCCCTGGTCATCCTGCTATTTGATGAGTTAGTGTTTAAATACCAAGAATCTCCACGGTTGTAATTATGGCTTGCAATTAAACACAACAGACAACTTTTGATTATTTTCGGAAATGAAGCCCTGGAGCAGAAATGCTATAGTAATTAAGACTACTTTCTGGTTAATGTCACTAGGTTCTACATTTATCTGTGACCAGATTTCATGGAAACCACTTTCCCATTCCAGAAATGAATATAAACCTCTGTAAATGCTGCTTGTTTGTTGCTGAATTTCTGGAATAAAAGCTTGGGTAAAAACGTAAACCCTGCAGCTAAAAAGTCTTTCTTCTGTTTTGGAACATCAGTAGTGAAGAAGGCATGAAATAAATGAGGAGAATGAAGGAATGACAGAAAGCTGCTTATATTTGTTATGACTTTGCAAGGACACTTAACCAAAACAACACATTGCATAGAAAAATACACTAAGGCAATAATAAAAAAAATCCGTCTCCGTAAACCCAATTTTTGACACGGTTGGGGTCGTGTTTTTTTTTATAGATTTTTACAGATAATATACACAATACTTGTAATACTTGTGAATCCAGCAGACGCAGGAATGCATTGTATGTGGTTGAGTGGACAAATAGTTCAACAAATGTGTCATGCTGAGGTTCTTCCATGGCTACTCCGGCTCCACAGTGTGCATCTGGCTGTCCTGGGCCCGACCTGTTACTCATTAACTTTCATCTCTTAAAGGCTTGGCTCAAGTATTAAGACACTGCCTTCAACTTTTGCTCTACTATGATCATTTTAACTCAGTGGCCAGGACACTGTGCTTGTTAACTAAACAAAAACGAACACCCTTCAATTTGGTACTGTGTGTTCAGCCTGGACACCAACAACCATCTATTTGTCAGGTATGTAAGCTCTTCCCTGTGCTTATGTCTCATGTGCCTTACACAGGTGAAAACAAAGGGAAGTAAATAAGTCATATGATCAATTTGAACTTTGTCACATGACAACTTTGGTCAGCTTAGAGGTGGCTTGTTGTGCCCTGGTATGATCTGTTGAATCAAAAAGGCTGTTACTGGAGAAATTAGAAATGATGATACTTCCCAAATTGGAAAACAATTTCAAGGTTAAGTAAGATGCTCACTGCTGCGCCAATACTCAATGCTGCATACACACAATGCTGCTGCTCGCTGTTGCGCACCCACTTACACCCCAGCCTCCAACTATTTCAGGTCTGTTGTTCAGTATTTGTCAAGGGGAAATCTGCAGATCTCTTCTCCCTACCCATGTTTCACTGTGTTGAATACGACCTTGGGTGTAATTCAGAACAGCAGACCCTTGACGCTAACATTCAATGTACTACCATGATATTGCAATAAAGAGTTAAAACATATCGGAAGTTGTCCTGACTGAAATATGACATTGCTATGCTAATGACCATTTATCGGAATATTGCATTATACAGTAGCCTACCGCAAGTGCCTGTTTGTGTGTCCGTGTGTTGACATGCACACATCTCTCTTAGAGTGACCATATTGAGTTCAATGGCAGTAGAAGCAGTGGGATTATGGCTTTAGCCTGTTATTGGTCTGGTCGTTTACATCCAAAACAACAAGAACATTACATTAAAAGTGTACAAATACATTTATTTACCACTACAACATGAATGATAAAAAATATATCAGCATTTATGGCCCCCTCAATATGTTGAATATAGTCAGCCAAGCATACTAGCACACAGCATAAATCAATGTGCTATATATACACTGTCAAGGTACAGAGTCTGAGTCTTGAGGCTGAGAAACACATACAGTCGTTGTAAATGGACAGGGAGAGCACTGACTATTCCTCACTGCTCGCTGTAATCCCAGATTATCCCTGCAAATCCACTCCTGAAACAGTGAAGAAAATTGTCCAAGGAAGGCCGTATTTGCCTGCGGTTAAGATTGCGGCTGGTGAAGGGGTTGGACCAACATCGTGGAGTACGCCCTACAATATCAATCACGCTGAAATGCTCACACTAAGAAACAAACAAAAGGAACATACGTACACAAAAAACACGACATCAATCATTCTGAAAAGGCAACGCCGACAGCACCCACACACAGCATACAAATACACACACCTAAATCCACAAATACATATGGCACATGCCTACATGTATGGGCGCACGCGCACACACACACACACACACACACACACACACACACACACACACACACACACACACACACACACACACACACACACACACACACACACACACACACACACACACACACACACACACGTAATATAATTGCACCATTCACCTGTCTTTCTCTCGTCTTTTATTCTGTCCCCTCTCTACAGTATTATTCTGTCTGTGTTTTCCCCATCTGTCCCCAGAAGTACTATTAGTAAACATTCCTCATCATTGGTTTATCGGACAGAACACCAGCTGTTACACAAATCACTGTACTGTGCAGGATGGTAGTCCTCAGCAGCTAAGGACTGATGGATTACTATCAAACAGAAGCTTATTAGGATTAGGTTAATAGGAAATGCTAAATGCCGCTGGTCCTGGTAGCATCAAACTCATGGAAACCTAACAAGCCTAATATAGTTGTTCAAGTCATTTTCTAGAGTCCTGGATTGATGCTGGGCATGGAAAGTTGACAATACACCACTGGTAACATTTCCATAAGACTGCCGCTGTCATTCTTTCACAATATTATAGTATTAGTAGTATTATTAGTAGTAGTATTTTAGTACCAAAAGTATATCAATTGTACCAAAAATCTGTACATGTTTTTTTTTTCTCCCTCAACTTCCTCACACATCCACTTCACCCTTGTGAGTTTGTGGGGTCTATTCTCACTCAACTGCACCTCATATGGTGCCATGCTTTGGTAAATGATGAAATGTTACAGGACCAGCTGCTAAATTGTCCGTTCATGGCTGTGGTTGTTTGCCCCCTTTGCTATCCAGCATGGATGAGCATCCAAAGCAGTTGTGCTTGTCAGGTGGGAGGGGTTGGTGGGAGTGGTGAAAAAATAACAACTGCACCCACACATGTTAGCAAATTGGAACCACGTTCACAGTATCACTTTGTGATTACCATTTGCAAGCTATGAATACGAATGAGTTGTCTGCATGCCCCTTTACACTGAGGACCATTGAGCTTAATGCTACACAGCACAGCACTCACCAGCAGCATTAGGAAAGATGAAATCATATACATTAAAGTTAATACAGCCAGTTTATCTGTAGCGTGGCTGTCCGTGTGCATGCCACCTGAGGTATGCCCCCTTTGTAGGCCTTTGATAGTCAATCACCACATTTTAATCATGGGAACATCGCATTCCATTGCTATGTAGATGACACACAGCTTTATATCCCCCCTGAAACCTAATGACCAGTCCAAATTAAACAGCCTCATGAACTGCCTTGAGGACATCAAGTGTTGGATGGCACACAACATCATACAACTAAATGACAGTAAATCGGGAATCGTCCTATTTGGCCCCCCTGACTACATAAATTTGATCTCCAACAGCCTAGGCAACCTGTTCACCCCTTGTTAAAACCTCTGCCAAAAACCTTGGGTTGATAATTGACTCCACCTTTAAGCTTGACAAACAGGTCAATTCAGTTGTGAGAGACAGTTTCTTCCAGCTTAGGACCATAGCCAAAATCAAATATTTTCTCACCGTCAAAGATCTTGATAAAATCATCCATACCTTCATATCCGCCTACTTTAAGACTACTGCAATTCCCTTTTTATTGGGATTAGTCAGTCATTCTGTTACAATGCTGGGAACAGGAAACAGAGGCTCAAATGCAGACTTAGCTAACTGCTAACGCAGAGAATAGTCCCAGGCAAAACAAGAAATAAAACACTGAGACAAAGATTCAAAGTAAAGTGCTCCCATAGAGTCTTGGGACGTTTTACTCAAAATAGGAATACAGGGTTGCCCCATCTACCACAAAATCAGACTTGACTGAACAAAGTACTTAGTCTTCTTCTTCTTCTCTGATTTAATGGCAGATCGCAAACCAACGTGTATAGGTGCATACCGCCACCTACTGTACCGGAGTGTGTAACATCAGGGCTTTACATACTTCAGGTTATAGAACCAAGCACTAAAACAGGGAGGAGCTTAAATAGGGGACGGGCAACACAGGTGAAACACATGATAATCCATGCAATGATGAAGTCATGAGGTTCAGCTGTCCACAGTGGAGAGCTGCCTTCCAAGGCTTGCAGTACGCTGTCCATTGCTGGGTGCTGAAGCTCGATCAGGCAGCCGCGGCGCCCTGCAACCGGTCCAGAACGCAGCTGCCAGGTTCCTGACTGGAACCTGAAAGAGAGACAACATTAGCCCTATCCTGGCCTCCCTCCACTGGCTACCTGTGTGGTTCAGGATTGATTAATCCAAATATAGGCTACCTGGAGTTTTAGTCTAAAACCTGAGTATGAGCAATATTTCCAAAAATGACAAATAATCACATGCTCTTGTCCTAAGTAGTAACAAACTATATTTGAGAGAAAGACTCAAATAGTTGGAAATAGTTTGGTTAATTTAGGCCATATAAACTGACTCTAATGACTTGGCTCATTCATTCTATAAGAGTCCAAGTGCACATCACTAGCTGAAAAATGGCTGGTGAACTTTCTGAAGAGGAGACCTTTGCACGCTCATTAAATGGACCGGCATATGAAAGTGCTGTGAGACCTGAAATATCTCATTGGCCTTGACATCAAGGCCTTGTGGTATTCATTTCCAGAGAAGAGAGTGCCCTTAAGGCTTTCCTAGGAATGAGTCTCCCTCTTTTCACTCAAGGAACCTGGTTATGTACATAACCTTGTATTAAATTACTTCTATTTGTATTCATCAGCAAATCCAACCTTACTGCCTAGTTGCAGGCACAACTTAAAAGAGATTACATTTTTATAAGACATAGCTACATGACTGAAACTAGCACATGATCACGAGTAACTGTCCAGCTTCTAGGTTGATCTAACAAATGTCTCTGGCTTTCCCTCTTGCCTTTCGACGACGTCAATGGTTTACTGTCAGGTTGTTTCTCAGACTGCTTGCACCAGAAGCAAGAAAAGCAAGAAAGTAGTCAACTACACTTTCCTGCTGTTACAATATGACTAGATGAACAAATTAAAAATAAATGTTTTGTAGTATTGGTTACAAGGTTATCCCAGTCAGTGCAAGTCAGCGTAAATCTTTTGTAGCTATTAGACATTCTGTCATTTTACATTCAAAGCAGAAACACGATTAGACTAAGGCTGACCTTCAAACTTTCTAACTTGAAAGAGCATAAAAAGGTTTGACACACATCATTTAAAGGGGAATAACTCAGACCCTGTTCATCTAAAATATACAATTGAAATTAGCATCTGTTTAACTGCAACTAGATTTTGCAGCTTTTTTACAGTAGTCTAATTTTCTAGCCCCTTCCTATACGGTGATCTAGAGCTAGTTATGTTATTTATCTGTTTGACAAAATATTGGTATGTGATGCTGGACTGCACACACACATGCACAAACACACAAACGTGCATGCTAATTTTGTCTTATTACTTTACACACTAGGAATGCACAATTAAAGATTCCTCCTGATTGAATGTTACAAATGTTGAATCTTTTAAACTATACTTTGGTAGACCCTGCCTTCATTGTTTCTTTAGGAAATATATAATATACAATTGCTTAAAATTTAATTAATTTAATTTTTAAAGACAATAAGATAAACATAATCAGAATGTTGATGATGATGATGATGATGATGATGATGATGATGATGATAATCAGAATGTAGAATTTAGTCAGACAGGGACAGCGACATGAGAAGTCTTATGCCTGTTGGCCAATCTCAGTCAACAACAAGATTTTTATTTCATTAGTTGGAAAGTGAAGTTGCTTAAATGTTCATGCATTTTAAAGTGCAGGAAACCCATGCACATCAAAAGGAAGGGGAGGAAACTAAATTGGTGTACCTGGAGAGATGACAGAGAGACAGAGCAGGAGAGGGGGGGGGGGGGGTGGTAAGCAAAAATATTATGTCAGTTTGATGTTTTGATGAAGTTTGATGTCATAGGAAAGAACTTTAAAGACTCTTTAAAGACTCCTGTTCATCAATGTAGGTACGGTTTCAGGCTCTCAAACCAAACACCCATGGGATCAGAACAGAATGGATACTCATTGGCGATTCCTGTTAAATGATGGTTTGGATTAACACTAATTCATTGGAGCAATAGGTTCATGATAATGAGACAGAATTTATCAAATTATTGTTACTTCTATGCAGGAGTAAAATTTATTTCATAAAGGTTGGTGAAGGAAACCTTTATGGCATAACATATTGCTTGTAGAATACATCTCATATTTCTAAGGGGGTACAGTAATAATTTTTTAATCAGTAGAACCATAGGTTATGTTGTATCCATGTTACATGTAGATTGATTCTGAGGACTCATTTCTCATTTTGTCGGCCTAAGAAAATTGACACCTCAATTATCGTCTTGAGACAGTGGTGGCTTGAATTAGCCTGGCTTTGAAAAGATTTCTCCTGACACTGAGAGATGGTACTAATAAGACTGGGTGAGGATAAACAATCTGGAGCTGCTTGTCAGAAACTTTATGATTAGTCTGTTTCCAATTGATTGTTGTTGTCCTACTGGGGTATTGCTATTAGTTGAAGTGAAAGGTTATATATCTCGGATAACCACCTTCTTGTCACTGCCTATTGAGTGTGCCTGTGTAAATCCAATTCCCTTTCAAATTGAGCGTGCACTTTAAAACAGAGAGAGAGACAGAGAGATAGAGAGGGAGAGAGAGAGTTCTAAAATGTATTATGCACTGCATGTCCATGAGGTGTGCATGTTATGGAGATCCAGATTCAACAGCTCAAATGTAAGTCAAGAGTGTGTTAGTCTGCCCTTGGCGGTAAGGTGTATTCCATTTATCCCCTAATGCATGCTCATGAGGGGTAAGGATTAAGACAAGATCTCTGTGTGACACAGCAAACCCCATGAAACCATCCCTCAATGAAGTGTGGGACTGTGATATAAACAATGGGCAGAGGCAGCTGGTGAAAAATATTCTAGGTGGGGCTGTGCCATACTCAGTCAGCTACACCAATTTCACATTAACTGCAGGATACCAGTGTCAAGTATTTATTAAATGACAATATAAAAAATGTGAGGCATTCTTACACAATAAGAATCTTATTTGTAAAGGAATTTGGCCATTCTGTCCATCTGAGTGGCAAACCTCTCAATAACGTAATTATTGAAGTCAGGGATGTTTTTGATTCGTCTTTTCTCCATGGAGAGCATTGCCAGAGCATTCAGGCGATCCTATGTCATGGTGTTCCTCAGGTAGGTCTTGATCCTGTTGTCATGGGTGTGGTGATAAGGATTTTGAGAAGACTGACCGCCCTGCAGAATTTAACACAGTCAATAATCTTTGATAAAACGTGCCTGCTCTTATCCACCTCTTCATTGTGTGTCCTCACCCCAATCCTGTGGCCGTCCAGTTGCATAGCGATGTTAACTCTGCACAGCATGGCTAGCGTGCCCGTATTCTCAATATAATGTGTTCCCTCGAACACTCATGTTTCTTAATCTTCTCTGATAGATAGTTAATGTCTCTTACTCCTGTAACAGTCCATGTTGTTGTATCTGTCCTAGTTGTTCTAAAAAGTAGGCATGGGAAGAAAAATATGGCATTTCCATGACTGCATCCAGCTAGCCAAGCCTTTTTGTCATACCCACTATGGGAGAAGCTTTGCATGTACTTTTTGTTTCTCTCACTAGCCTCTTGTTGATATCAGGTTGATCTGGTCCAAGCTCTTTAACTCATATTTTCTCCACCAAAGTTCTTCTCTCAAATGGATTTCGATGAATAGATAATATTGAATTAGGGGGAGCCTAATTGATCTTGCATCCTTTGTAGTCGCGTTCATCATGGTCTTCTTCTCTCTTGATTTGATGACAGGTCGTAAACTAACTTACTCTACCACACAGGCTGACTCTACCTGGGGCGCTAAATCTACCGGCTTTTTGGCATCAGATTCGAGGACACTGATTGGCAAAATGGATGTTGCTAATGTTGCTGTGTATTTCTTGTGTCGGCTATTGGCTGTGTTACAGTACAGCACTGAATGGGCGCTTTTTCTAGCTTCTAACAATTCTAGCGCCCCAGAGGAGATAATGAGAGAGGGAATGAACAGTCAGCAAAATTTAGCCCAAATACAATGATTTATATTTTAATAGCACACATTATTGTGCATTTGAAACACGTACGTACTTAAAATATGTCATTATTGTTTATTTAAAAAAAATTCCACCAGGGAGAGGCAAGGAGGGGGGCACCCTTGCACCCTCTACTGACCAGCCGCAACTGAAAATGGGGTAATAATATTGAAAATCATGAGTTAACTAACTAAACCCAGATCTACTGAGACCATGCACTACCCCCAGGCCTCTTAGGTCTTCTAAATTGGGACTCCTGGCCATCCCACACTCCAAACTAAAGCTTAGAGGTGACCGCCCATTTGCTGTTACAGCCCCTAAATTATGGAACAGCCTTCCCTCTCTTATCAGATTCGCCCCTTCTGTCGATGTATATGTGTCACAAGTGTTTTTTTTTTTGGGGGGGGGGGGTTATTTTTGTATTGTCTTTTGTACTGTATCTGAATGTATTGTACAGCACTTTGGTCAGCTCCGCCTATTTGAAACATGCTTTATAAATAAACGTGATTTGATTTGATTTAATAAGTAATGACAAAATGCTATTGCTGACAATTTATACACCTCTCCTACCATGTGAGCTAATAAAAACCCTTTCACTTACTTTAGCATATCCAGCTTGTAAAGACCTTCTCTGAAAAGTCTATGTTATTTCAATTGCAGAGCTACCTCACTTTTTAATATTAGAGGCTTGCTATGTTACAAGCATATTTAAAAGTGCAACACATTTATTATTTGAAATGTCTTATATTGGCTTTTGCATATTGCTAAAAATTTAAAGTATTGCAATACCTACGAAAAAGAGCAAGAGATAAAGAGCCTCTTTGCAAAGTTGAATACAAAATTGCAGCAGATGAAATATACTGATTGCAATACCTGTAAGAAATACCTTTTTGACAATATTATTCTGTATTATAATGAGAGAAATCTTCTAATAATTGAAGGTGGTGGTGCTGGTGGTGGTGGTGGTGGGGGGGGGGTGGGGGTAGTTTGTGAGCCACTGCCCCTCAGAATGGCTGTACTGGTTTCTGATAGAAGTATAGATGGTGCCAAGCCCTCTTTACCTTTTGGTGTAGGGGACAAACTAGCCCTCTTTACCTTTTTGTGTAGGAGACAAACTAGCCCTCTTCACCTTTTGGTGTAGGGGACAAACTACGCTGATGTGCCCAGTTGAAGTGGACTCTTGTCACAAGGAGATGGAATATACATGTAAAGTTGTAAGTGGGGTTATTGCCCTGAAATGTGCCAAAACACACACATGCACACACAAAGACACACTGTATATTTTATAGACATACAAGAGACTGTGTCAAAAAGTGGGATTGATTTCCTTATTCCTGAATATAATATAGTATATAATTGAACGCACATACATACACAGGTGGGGGGACAGGGGGACAGTGCTGTCTATTGTTCAGAAACCTTTAATCCAGCCTCAGATCCCAGCGATGCAGTGCAGAGCAGCCCTAATAGGATTGAACGTATTAACCCTGATGACAATGTGGCCAGCTGTCGCAGAGCCCCCTATTGGCCAGCCGGCAAAAATGGGAGAGAGAGAGAGAAAGAGAGAGAGAGGAGAGAGAGAGAGAGAGAGAGAGAGAGAGAGAGAGAGAGAGAGAGAGAGAGAGAGAGAGAGAGAGAGAGAGAGAGAGAGAGAGAGAGAGAGAGAGAGAGAGAGAGAGAGAGAGAGAGAGAGAGAGAGAGAGAGGGACAGAGAGAGAGAGAGAGAGGGAGGGAGGGAAAGAGGGAGACAGTGTGCCTGGAAAGTGTTATGCTTTCAGTCCTGTGTGGAATGAGTGACAGAGCGGCTGGTCAGGGAACCGGAGGCACGCATGAAGCTATTTATTGTGTTGGGACTCTGGACAATCCTTTTACAGCATCGCAAAACCCTAGGGGGGCAGAATACAGCGTTCTCTCTTGATACACTTTTCCCCTCCTCATCTGAGCTTTCCTGTCGCCCATTGTGTATCAAGCCACCTCTATCCATTTCACCCAGCCTTATCCCGGCCTTCCCTACCCATGGCACTGAGCTCTCTATGACTGATTAAGACGGGGTAGCGGTGGTGGTGGATTGGCTCTGGTGGATTCCCCGGGTCGGGTGCGTGGAGAAAAAAAAAAAGGTTAAGCCTCGAGGAGCGGGAGAGGGATGGCGCTGGATGAAGTGTGGGGCCGCGTGAAGAATGTCTGCAAGCAGAACGGCCTGCTTATCTTGTCAGTGCTGGCCGTGGTCATCGGCTGCCTGCTGGGCTTTTTCCTGAGGGGCAAGCAGCTCTCCGAGCAGGTCAGTCTGCCCCTTCTATGGTCCATCCGACGGAGCCCCCAGACGTGGCATCCCTCTTCCTTTCTCCTCGAACCCTCTTACAAATATATCCTTGTCCAAATATACCCCTCCCCCACCCGAGACCCTGTGCCCTGATCCTCAATGATCCCCGCTAGCCTCACCTGTTCTCACCATGCGAGCCTCTGATCTGTTGTATTGCCTCCCACTGGAAATTCCTTTTCTCTCTATCAAAACCTTTTTTTTTTTGCCAATCTTCTTTGGCTTATGCTGATCCACTGTAGATCCAGCCAGTTATTTCTCATAGTATGGACTAAAACATGAAACCAAGGAGAGGTAAAGCCAATGATTGAGCTTTCACAGCGTGTACTCTTCAGCACTTGCATAAAGATTTGTAAAAAGTGCTGCATTCATTGTAAGTTCTTTCTGAGCTTCGCAAAGAAAATATAAAAAGACGTGTCAGAAAATATGATCCAATGAACATTAAGAATGACCCAGAAATTAGATTAAAGCGATAGTTCACCCATTTTCAATGTTTTAATATGTTTATCATCAGATACCAATGTTGTATTTTAAACATTGTATCGTCATTTAGCATTTCGCAATCAAAAAGCAGAATATAAAACGAGTTGAGAAAATGGCTCTCTATTGTGCCATCAGGGGTCCTTCCTTCATTTTTTAAAACTACCACTGTTTTCAGTCAAGGAGAGAGCCTTTGCTGGTTCTGAGTTTGATTCGCGCAATGATCTATGGGCAGTGTGGTGTACAATAAATTAACCATTTAAATACTGGTGGTCAGAAAAATACATGAAGTTCACTTACGTTGATCCTATGACCCGAACTTGATCAATATACTTACTACATTCAGCCTAAACAACAACATATATTGTTTTAGAAAATCGGTGACGTATCCCTTTAAGGTCTAAGGACCTCAGGAAATATTTTCCTTCAATGACCCGGTTTGGAGATAAGAGCACACGCAGTCAGATTATTGATGTGTTGGAGTTTAAACATTCAGCTACTGCACCTCCTATCAGTAACTAACGCATCATCTGTTTTAAAGCCTGCCAATGAACTTGGCTAGATCATGAGACAACAAATGATCAATCACACTGGCTTTCCTTTTCCTGCTTGAAGCTAAACCGTATAAAGGCTGTGTGAAGATAGTGAATTGAATACGTTCAAAACCGTAATGTTAGTGTATACAAGTAAAATCAGTCACTTGGGTTAGTCAGAATAATTGCAGTACTAGATGACAGTAGGCCCTGATTGATTAGCAATCATGTATATCTAGCTTTAGGAAGCTTTCTGTAATTTTAATCACTGTATAAGATTGGTGCATGCCGTACTGCATTTGAACTGAATAGCACAACGATTGCATTTGAAATAGAGGAATGGAAGATCTGTTGGAATGAGTGTTCTGAAGCTGCCTACGGGGATCCAAGACCTTGGACAGCATCACAAAAGGTTTAGTGATATGGCATCTCTGTCTGATTGTAGAGTTGGGATAACAAGAAGGAAGTGGCTGGAAAGATAGTGGCGTGGTGGTAGAAACAATCTCCTCTTCATGCAGTAAACAGTACAGTGTGAGCACTCTAGTGTAAATAGCGGTATACTGGCAGCCTACTTACTGCTTCTTTGAAGTGTCTGAAGCAGCTCCCTGACAGCTTGTTTTTTTCTTAAATTGCGTTGCATATGTATTATTTATTTACATGTTGGCAACCAACTGGATGATGTGTCTTTCTCAGGAGTGCCATGCTTAAAAACAGGTAATAAAATAATAATCAATAAATAAGTAAACAAAAATGCAATGTAAAGTAAAATGGCAACTTGCCCGGCAACAACAATTGTTTTTCTCTCCTAATGTAAGAAGACAATCATACTTTATTATATAGTACGAAGTAATGAGTTCACTGTACCAAGTTGCACAACGCAAAGCATTATGGTAAACTGCATCAAGGGCCTTTAAGATATTTGGCGCTGCATGCATATGCAGAAAATCACCATAATCCTTTACTTAAATGAGAGTTGATTTTATCAACCAATGTCATTAGCCAATCATAATGATCTAATGAGCCAATCATAAAATTGTAAATTGGTTTTAATATGACACAGCTTTTTTCCGTGTGTTCAAGGGGGATGAAGGTTAAAGGATAAGGCTAATCAAAGAAGATAGTGAAGGTGATCTGAAACTTCAAAAGGGTTGTCTGCCTTTTGGGTATATCTGGGATATGTTCATCTTTACATTTGTAGTGTCTTAGGAAGCACCTTGTGCTTATTTTGTGCCAGCAGCCCACAAGCTAATCAGCTTACTGACTTACAAGTTAGCAATGGGGATGATGATGTGATTGAGATGCTAGTGGATGTTCTCCTCATGACATGGTTTATGACATCTTTTGGAAACACAAATATAAACAATAAGTTATAGCAGTTGATTAGTAATTTACCTGTGACTGTGCGAGACTTTTCATTAGCCAATTATCAAGCTGTTTTCTGAGACTTGTTTTACTGCTGACAAATGTGTCTATTTCTCCTTCGGAGATTTTGAGAGATAAGAGACATAGCTCAAAGTCTCATTTAAGTCACAAATGCCTTGTGTAGTTCCAGATGTTTCTACTGCTGGGATGTGCTTGCTGGAATCAGGTTGTCACCAGGCTTTTGCCACCAGACCAAGAGTGTAGGCCTATTTATAAACAGTAAGGCTGTGACTATTTTGAGGACACTTCAATTTGAGCTCACAGGTTAATACAAGTATACAGTGCCTTGCAAAAGTATTCACCCCCTTGGCATTTTTCATGTTTTGTTGCCTCACAACCTGGAATTAGAATGGATTGTTTGAAGGTTTGCATCATTTCATCCAGAGAACATGCCTACAACTTTGAAGATGTGATTTTTTTTTTTGTGAAGCAAACAACAAATAGGACAAAAGAAAAGAAAACTTCAGCGTGCATAAATATTCATCCCCCTAAGGTCAGTACTTTGTAGAGCCACCTTTTGCGGCAATTACAGCTGCAAGTCGCTTTGGATAAGTCTCTATGAGCTTGCCACATCTTGCCACTGGGATTTTTGCCCATTCCTCAAGGCAAAACTGCTCCAGCTCCTTCATGTTGGATGGTTTCCGCTTGTGAACAGCAATCTTCAAGTCTGACCACAGATTCTCAATTGGATTGAGATCTGGGCTTTGACTAAGCCATTCCAACACATTTAAATGTTTCCCCTTAAACCACTCGAGTGTCGCTTTAGCAGTATGCTTCGGGTCATTGTCCTGCTGGAAGGTGAACCTCCGTCCCAGTCTCAAATCACAGGCAGACTGAATTAGGTTTTGCTCAAGAATATCCCTGTATTTAGCACCATCCATCTTTCCCTCGACTCGAATCAGTTTCCCAGTCCCTGCTGCTGAAAAACATCCCCACAGCATGATGCTGCCACCACCATGTTTCACTGTGGGGATGGTGTTCTTGGGGTGATGGGATGTGTTGGGTTTGCGCCAGACATAGCGTTTTCCTTGGTGGCCGAAAAGTTCCGTTTTAGTCTCATCTGACCAGAGCACCTTTCTCCATACATTTGGGGAGTCACCCACATGCCTTTTGGCAAACTCAAAACGTGCCTTCTTATTTTTAACACTAAGCAATGGCTTTTTTCTGACCACTCTTCCATAAAGCCCAGCTCTATGGAGTGTACGGCTTATTGTGGTCCCATGCGCAGATACACCAGTCTCTGCTGTGGAACTCTGCAGCTCCTTTAGGGTTACCTTTGGTCTCTGTGCTGCCTCTCTGATTAATGCCCTCCTTGCCCGGTCTGTGAGTTTTGGTGTGCGGCCCTCTCTTGGCAGGTTTGTTGTGGTACCATGTTCTTTCCATTTGAAGATGATGGATTTGATGGCGCTCCGGGGATCATCAAAAATTTGGATATTTTTTTATAACCCAACCCTGACTAGTACTTCTCAACAACTTTGTCCCTGACTTGTTTGGAGAACTCCTTGGTCTTCATGGTGTGATGCCTCTTGCTTAGTGGTGTTGCAGCCTCTGGGACCTTTCAGAAAAGGTGTGTTTATACTGACAGATCATGTGACACTTAGATTACACACAGGTGGACTTCATTTCACTAATTATGTTACTTCTGAAGGTAATTGGTTGCACCAGAACTTTTGAGGGCTTCATAGCAAAGGGGGTGAATACATATGCACATGCCAATTTCCAGATTTTTTTTTTTCTCATTTCACTTCACCAACTTAGACTATTTTGTGCAGATCCATCACATAAAATTCAGATTAAAAAAACGTTTAAATTTCAGGTTGTAATGTAACAAAATAAGTAACAAGCCAAGGGGGGTGAATACTTTTGCAAGGCACTGTAGATCAGTCTTGGAGCATTCTGCTGTCCTCAACCACTGGTTTGGTTCTAACAAAAACATTTGCTCGTGTAATTGGTCCAACTATTTCGTTTGTGTACTGTTATGATGTACAGTAAGTATGGTCAACCTTAAAAATGTCCCTGGCCACTTATTTGATTACCATGCGGCTTTGCGAGACTTAATTAGGACAGTGAATGTCAATGGGGTGTGTGCCACGCTCCGACAGGGCCTGTGGACCCGACGCGCATGCCAGCTGTTTGTTAGTGGACTTTATTTATTCCACAAGCAGACAAATACACACTGAGTACACACGGACACGACCAGGCTCCGATTAAAAACGGCGCGGACAAACAAAAAACAAGGACACAAACATAACGGCAGAAACACACACTCGACATTTAACTGCTCACGTTGATGCTGGTGTTAAACACAATATATAGTTAAATACATAGCCTACTTAGCTAACATTAACAGATAACGTTGTTAGCTAGCAAACTTGTGACTTGTGTGGGGGGGGATACATGCATACAAAGGCCTAGTAAAAAGTTAAAGCCATCCTCTTACTGTTGCACAGACAAAACAGACTAAAGCGGCACGGTTTGTGCTGTCTCTTCAATATTTATTAAGATGTCAGTGGCTTCAGTTTTTCGCACAAATCGCACGTTTGCGCGCTCTCAACATAGACATAGATTGCTCACCATTACTGCGCACCAAATGCTGCCATACTGTCATTCACGAGAGAATATATTGCTTCGTTCTTTTGGAAAATATGTTTCCTTTAGCCTATTTATCTTGTTAATGTAAATAATACTCATTACATGATTGAAAAACGCATTATTTGTGATGAAAAGAAAGGTAATGTATTGGCGACCCCCACAGATGTGGGACTTTACTGCTTTAATGGGAGCTCATAACCCTCCTAATGGGAGCTCAGCTCCCACTGGCTCCCACATAACTCGAACACTGCCCACCCTAAATCTATGCCTATGCTCAGGTACATGTTATTGATGGTAAGACTCTTTTTCTTTCTTCAATTTGTAGTACAAAAAGATAGCCTGGTTTCATTCGAGGAGGACACAGTTTAGCCTGTGTAATTGCCCAATTACCAGCACTTTATAGCTATTGCGTGGAGTGTGTGTGTGACTTAATTGAAGCTGCCATCAACTCAACATGTAATCACATCAAGTCTTATTTGATAGCACCCTTTCCCTATCTAAGCCTTTTATAAAAAATATACCAAAATGGAAAGTGTGAGTGTGACCAAAGACGATGTAAAGCACCTCACATCGGGGCCGTATACTACTGAAAATAGACTGCAAAATGAGACACAAACTCAAATGTGTGCACTTTTACTCTCTGTCCCACCACCTGCTGTGTAGCGCTTGTGGACCACAAGACAGAAATGATTCATGACGGCACTGGCTATGCCATGTTTTCCTCCAGAGTGACACCTTTCCCGGTCGTGTGCTTCTCCATGTCTCCGTAGGAGGTGATGTACTTC